>JAJJWW010018909.1:0-57862 GCA_023531295.1 Papaver armeniacum
GATAGTTCCATTGTAACAGTTAGTTTTGTATCTGCAACATTTTATTCAAATTTGGGACACCTGCTTTGTAACAGAGAGTCTGCAACGCATATTTGCGTAGCAAATTTGCTGCTTTATTAGTTTTCCACTTCTTGTAAACACTATTGAGCGATGAATAAATACTTTGAGCGTGTTTTCACCATGTGGAGCTAAACCCAACACTGTGATGATGGAGGAAGCCGAATTTCATATATGGGTAAACTTATTTAATTCTTTTTAAGACTTTTGCATTAATTTTAATTGAATTATGATTTGAATTAATTAGTTATTATTTTATTTGATGGGTCATGCTTGCTTAAATGTTTGATGTCTCATGCTTACAATTTATAACTAATATTTTGATAATCTACTTTGGCAAATAAGAGTCGATGTTATTTTATTTATTGAGCGATAATTGTTGAGAATAAATAATTGAGCCTTATGATATAAATTCGGTGGAATCCTAGTCCTAGTAACTCTCGCTTTTATTATTTTCATTAAATCCTTAAATTTAATCTTCACAAGTCTTAGAGTTCGAATCTTTATTTACTACAACAACAAATTAAAAATTATATCATTTTGGCGCCGCCGACGCGGACTTGTTTTTAGATTAATTTTTAGGTTTATTTTTATATTGTACAGTATTTTCATTTCATTTTAGATTTTCTTTTTTTCCTTTTTATGCGTTTCTTTTTGTATTTATTTTCAGGGACTTTTTGAGGATGATGATTTCTTCTGTGGAGAAGTCACCTAAGATGACGCTGGCGGAATATAAGTGTAGAAAGTCAAATCATCAGGAAACCTCATCTGAGATGACGCTTGTTGAATATAAGCATAGGCAACAGTATGGAGTTTCTTCTCCACATGAGGTAAGTGAAGAATCTCCTCTAATGATATATGAGAATTATTACAAATACACACCACCTAGTTTGGAACAAAGATTGAGAATCCTGGAATGCCAAAAATTATTTAATGATGATGATGATCGGTCTTATAGTGACTCTGTTCCTGCATGAGAATTTGTAGATGACCCTGTAGATGATTGTGTAGATGATTTGCCTAATTCCATAGATGAATCTATCTCACAAGATAATTCACCGAACTTAGAGGTTGTTTCTAGACCCCTAGACTTCCAAAAGTTACCTAATTTAGGGTTAGAATTGTGTGCTTTTAAAATTTTATTGGGATACTTTGCATCTAAATACCCAGAGGACTTGCCTATTCCTGATACAGTGCATGAGCCGATTGATAATTCCTCAGTCTCAATAGAATCCCCATATTTTGTTCTTTACGCACTTCCTTGTGCAGTAAAAACTTGGTTTAGGGGTAAATCTTGGTTTTTGATAGTTTCAGCGTCCCCGCGTTTTCATGACATAAGTGTGAAGCTGTCGTTTGTAAATATTGTATTTTGGGTCGATCCCCAAGTTTTCAGGTTATTAGTTTATGGGGATCCTTTTTGTACATTCCAGTAGGTGTATTTTTATTTTTATTTTTTCGTTTACTTTTTGCATCTTATGAATTTACCATCTTAAGTTTTGCTTTGGATGACTCAATTACATTGAGGACAATGTAATGTTTAAGTGTGGGGGAGTGGTTAACTTTTTACTTTACTTTTTTCAGGAACCAGCTGTTGAGCGGGTTAAAAAAAATGAATGATCAGCTGTGTAGCGGGTCTATAAAAAAATATATATATTATGATTGTTAGCGTTATGACCAGTTGTGTAGCGAGTTTTTTCTTTTTTCTTGCATGTTATGACCAGCTGTGTAGCGGGTCGCTGAAAAAAAAATGTCCTTCGGGGTGTTCTTAGTAGCTGTGTAGCGGGTCTAAAAAAAATAAAAAAAAAAAAAAAAAAAATTGTCACGGGTCTTGTGTATGGCATTTGTCATGACCAGTTGTGTAACGGGTCTAACTCTCTCTTATTTTATGACCAACCGTGTAGCGGGTCAATTTTCTGTTTTGCTTGAGGACTAGCAAAATGTAAGTGTGGGGGAATTTGATGAGCACGAAAGTGCGACACATTTTCACCCATAATTACATTAGCTAGGACTCATTTTATCACTAATAAACTCGTTTTAAGTGTTTTCAAGGAAATAAGCTCTTATGGAGAAATCGGCTTGAAGAGTTATTAAAGACACCCCAGTTGGACACCTGATATTTGCACCCCCATTTCGGATAAGGGGCACCTCATTTGTTAAGGGTTACCCTATTTGCTATTTACACCCCATGTCCAGTTAAGGGGACTTCATCTTCTTCGTCTTTAAAGAATTGTTTTGGCGGGAAAATATCTTTTGAAAGTACAAGATTTTCTGGATTGATTGTTGAAGAGAATTTCTATGATTTTGTGCTGCATATGAGTTGGTATCTCCCTGTTGTAGATAAACAGGGAAGGTAATTGATTTGGTTTCGATAAAAATGGAAGATTTATTCCATTTCTCGTTAAACAGGGAAAGAGAGGTACTCGGGATTTCAGTTGGATGATACGTGAAGTTTTGTTGCAGATTTTAGCGGGATTCAAACAGATATTATATGCTCAATATGTACACACGTCTCTCACATGTTTTGAATAAGAAAAACACGATTATTTTTTGGTGTTCATCTATGACAGGGGAGGAGAGAGTTTCAAATATTCTTGGAAGATTACATGATGTCATACAGAGAAGATATCCTCGGGAAATTTTTTCTGCAAGTTTAATTCTATCAGAGGAAAGATTTTGAGATACCAAAGACGTGCAGAGCATAATGGAGGAGAATAAAATCTCGAGAATGGTGAAAACTGATTTCGAATTTATTACAAGATTTTTCCCATTCACTCGGAGTATCTCGGTCTTTGTTGAGTATAAATAGGTCGATGGGGTTGAAGAGAGCGGATTATCGAGAGTTGGGAGCGATTCTAAAGAGACGGCAGATCACTGCAGAGTGATTCTGCGAAAGAGGAAGAAGAAGAGTTGCAGCAACACGGCAGAAGTGTCGTTCTCAAGAACACCAAGAACAGACACATTGGAACTGTCGTTTAGGAACAAGATGCGATAGTTCCATTGTAACACTTAGTTTTGTATCTCGCAACATTTTATTCAAATTTGGGACACCGCTTTGTAATGAGAGTTCGTAACGCATATTTGCGTAGCAAATTCGCTGCTTTATTAGTTTTTCACTTCTTGTAAACACTATTGAGCGATGAATAAATACTTTGAGCGTGTTTTCACCATGTGGAGCTAAACCCAACACTGTGATGATGGAGGAAGCCGAATTTCAAATATGGGTAAACTTATTTAATTATTTTTAAGACTTTTGCATTAATTTTAATTGAATTATGATTTGAATTAATTAGTTATTATTTTATTTGATGGGTCATGCTTGCTTAAATGTTTGATGTCTCATGCTTACGATTTATAACTAATATTTTGAGAATCTACTTTGGCAAATAAGAGTCGATGTTATTTTATTTATTGAGCGATAATTGTTGAGAATAAATAATTGAGCCTTATGATATGAATTCGGTGGAATCCTAGTCCCAGTAACTCTCGCTTTTATTATTTTCATTAAATCCTTAAATTTAATCTTCACAAGTCTTAGAGTTCGAATCTCTATTTACTACAACAACAAATTAAAAATTATATCAAGTTGCTCGATAAGGTATTCCAATCTCAAATTCAAACTGTCTGCAACATCCCTTCAAAGTGTAAGTTGAATTTTGCTAGAGCTTTTAAACAATTCCTTGACAAAATCATACTTAATCCTAGGGATATATCCCTGTGGATCCAGCTGCTTCTTTTCCCCACTTGTGTTCTACGCTGTTACATCCCTAAATGTAGCCTGGAGGAGCGGTCAGGCACACGGAAAAAAATTACAGGCCTTGTCTATCAACCAAGCTTTATCTCAGTGGCGTGAAACAGATGGTTGTATTAGATTAGTGCACAAAGTCTTGATTGAATGTGAATCTTTTCAACCTGACAGACCTCAGGCCAAGTCTCACAAACAAGACGACATTAATGTGCGCCTTTGTCGTAGGAAAGTGCGTAATGGACTGTACACCGCATCTATCCGTGTCTTGACATCCAGTGGCATAGTTGAACTGCATCAACCCTCACATATTTGCAAAACAAGCATCCACAAGCACCTCCACCTGACTTACCCTCGCATGTAGTTGAGACATCAGCTTTCCGTGTCAGTAATGAAACTGTTCTTGGGAGGATTAAAAGTTTCCCCAAAGGGACGTCATGTGGAAGAGATGGATTGCGTGCATAGCATTTACTGGATGCCCTAAGTGGTTCTACGGCTGCCATTGCAAATGAACTTCTTTCGTCTATCACATGTATTGTCAATCTTCTCCTCGCAGGGAAATGCCCTACTTCGTTAGGTGAATACATAGCCAGTGCTCCCCTCACCCCATTACTCAAACCCGGTGGAGGTATAAGACCCATTGATGTGGGTACAATTTGGAGACGGTTGGTATCTAAAGTGGCAGCTACAACTGTTGGCAGTGCTATGGGAGATTACTTAGGTGATTTGAAATTTGGAGTTGGAATTCCTTGTGGAGGTGAGGCTATTCTACATTCTGTTAATCGGTTGATGCAAACTAAAGGTAACCTAGATTCGATGAATATGTTGTTAGTCGACTTTCGCAATGCCTTTAATCTAGTTGATCGCACAGCCATGTTACGTGAAGTACGGCATAAGTGCCCTACCATTTACCCTTGGGTCGAATTTTGTTATGCATCTCCAGCCAGGTTATATTATGGCACTTCGATCTTGTCTTCTACACAAGGTGTTCATCAAGGAGACCCACTTGGCCCACTCCTTTTCGCCCTGACCTTACACCCTCTTGTGTTACAGATTAGTGAACAATGTGAACTTGACTTGCATGCTTGGTACCTGGACGATGGCACCATCATTGGAGACACCTTGATGGTTTCAAAGGCTCTCAACATCACCGAGTCTGTAGTCCCAACACTTGGACTCCACCTCAATGTAACCAAAACTGAAGTTTTTTGGCCTAACATTGATAGTCGCAGCTTGCAGATGGGTGTTTTTCCTGTGAACATTTGTAGGCCAAAAAATAGAGTCAAACTGCTTGGTGGTCCAGTTAGTCTTGATCAAGAGTTCTGCAATAAATTGGTGATGGATCATGTTCAACGTACTTTCCATTTAATGGACTCCATTCAAAAACTTGAAGACCCCCAGATTGAACTATTGCTCATCCGTAATTGCGTTGGGGTCTCTCGCTTATACTTCACCATGCGTACCACATCACCGACATCTCTAAAACAGGCTGAAGTTACTTTTGACAGATACTTATTCCAATTCTTGCAGCGTTTAATCACTGGAGATGGGCCTGGTTTCGGTCCATTGAAGCAACGTATTGTCTCATTGCCTATCAAAGACGGAGGTTTAAGTATCTACACCATGTCGGATAATAAACACTACTGCTACTTGGCTTCCTGTATGCAAACTCATTCGCTACAAAACACAATTATGTGCAACTCCAATATCAGTGGTCGTAGCCTTGATTATCAACATGCTATAGATTCTTACACACAGGTATGTGGGATGAACCTTTCTACACCTTGCATTGATGATACTGCCCCCTTCCCAATGAAATCCCTGGCGGTCCCATACTTCGATGCGGTAATGAAGGAGATGTTAACTCGATACCCTATGTCTCAACGTGATACAATCCTCTGGCAGTGCAACAAAATCCAGCACGCTCAAGACTATTTGCTAGCTGTCCCGGTAGATGGTTTAAACCAAAAGATTGGGCCTCGTTAATTTCGTTCTGTTCTTTGTTACATGCTAGGTATCCCCATTTTCTTAGAAGGAAGCCGATGTCCTTCTTGCCATAAAGAGATGGATATCTATGGGGATCATTCCTTACATTGCTCACATGATGTTGGTGTTAAATTTCGACATGATCTCGCCCGAGATACATTAACTGATATGTGTTTCCGTGCAGGAATACCGGCGAGAAAGGAAGTCGCTCTAGGTTTCCTTTCGCACGATGGTGGGGAACTCAGGCCAGCAGATATCTTGGTATACAATTGGGATAATGGTCTTGATGTGTGTTTGGATGTTACTGTGATTTCGCCTTTTGCAGGTGGTGGTTTACATGCATTTACACCAAAGCTTGCTGTGTCCAATGCTGTAGCTCGGAAACGTACCAAGTATTTTGATACATGCAGGTCTCATGGATATGGTTTAGCCGCCTTAGCTTTTTCAACGTTGGGTGAACTTGGAGATGACACTATAGACTTTTTGGAGAGAATGAAGTACTATATTGCTAGCCACGACACCAACATCAAAAATGGAAATTTTCTTTTCCATAGAATAGGGTTAGTCATTCAAAAGGGGGTCGGTGCCCAGCTAGTGGCTAGACTTCAGGTTAACTTCTTGTAAATTCTTTGTTCGCCTTTAATTATAATTGTTCTTATTATAGGATTAAAAAAAAGTAAATATATAACGATAAAATTATTAATTAGGATTAAGTAGCTACGTAAAAATTATTGGTAATTATCTGCGGTCAGATTTTGTAAATTAAATAAAGTTAAAAATACATCCTTTTGCATTTGAAATAGCCGCCAGATAGTTAATATAAGACTTAATGGGTTAAGATTTAAAAACGTGTGTATATTTTGCATAAAATCATAAGGACCAAATATCTTAGTAATCTTATACCTAAATTATTTTTAGTTCAGTAACTGATTTAGTAAATCATTAAAAATTAAACAAATATACGTGAAGACATAATAATGGTATTTGAATGCTTAGTACAAAAATAAGACTTAGTGTACCAATTGGACTATTAATAAATCAATAACGATAATAATAAAGATAGTAAGATTATTAACACCGCTGATGATAAAATTTCAATAGTTATGTTAATAGCAAATTTAAAGTAGATAATACTTCGGAAAATTTATATATTGTATAACAGTAAAATTAAAATAGTAGATATTATAGACTTACGTGAAATCAAATTTGAGTTAGTTATTTGGATAAAATGAATTTTTCTTAAAATGAGATATGATACAATATTGATATTTTAATAAAGAGTTAAATTTAATTATTTAAATAAAATATGTGAGAGTAGAAATAATGTGTAAACCGTGTTTAATGAAGATGTATTAGTATATTTTAATATAGAATGATTAGATAAATAGGTAAATTTGTATAATAACTTAGAATGATTTAATGATAAAATGATGATTAAGAATTAATTAAAATTTTAATTACATTAAAAAATTTACCTATTTATCTAATCATTAAAAATTTAACTATTAAATTTTTTTCATAGGTTAGGTATTGCTATTCAAAAAGGGGTTGGCGCCCAGCTTGTTGCTAGGTTGCCAAACTAAGCTTTGTAATAGTTATAGTTTTCTTTCGCCTATTGTATTTTTATAATCGGTAGTATTATTTATTAAGAGCAATTTTAGAAAATAAAAAAAAATAAAAAAAATGTAAGTTTTAAATTAATTGAAAATGTAAGATTTAATATATGGATAAATTACATCAAAATTAATAATTATTAAATATTAGACTATAAATTTTTAGCACGGAGAACTTTGACATACTTATCTGTTAGAATCAAATTTACCATAGAGAGCTTAGAAACAATCATTATGAAATAGAAGATTGGTCTATTGAACTTAGAGCTACAAATTATAGATTTTAGTTGTAGAAAACCAAAAAGGCTTGTGTTATATTTCTTGTTGTTTCGAACTTATTTAAAATGAGTTGTTTTCTTTTCGCACGTTTGTAAATATGAGCAGTACTTGCATTTAGTTGAGTGATAGCTGATAGGCATAGAATCACACCCTATTTATGATCTATTGTTTATGCTTTCTTTGCTCTTTTTCTTGTAAATTCTGTATTTAACGTGTGTTTTTGAGTTATTAGGTACTCTGGAGTCATACGGAGGAAAAGAATAAGAAATCATCCTAAATTGAGCTATAAGGGCAATAAGGTCATTTCATACGCAAACAATATTGGGAGCCGAGTCAAGGTTAAGGGGAAACTCTCTCAGAGGAGTTTTAAAAACAACCAGTTGATGTTAAGGGGTGACCATCTGTTATAGGGTATCCATTGGGGTGTCCCCTAGCCTATGTATTGGGGTGTCGTTAGCCATCCCCCACTTTTACCCAACCCTAAATCGAGAAGTGTTATCTTCTCAATTATTTTTTGCACCAGAAATAAATAAAGAGAGAAGAAAAATGGTTGTTGTTGGTCCGAGAAATAGATCGAATCGAGAGACAAGGAAGGAATTGGTGGTTGTTGATATGAGTCTGTGATGTTAAAGAGATGGTGGTGGTCTCTGATGGTGGTAGAATTGTTAATGGAAAATAGGGTTTGTGATGCTGTGAAGATGGATCGAGACAAATCAAGACAGGGAAGATGGTAGAATTTAGGCATGATTTTGTTCTCGAAATCAATTGAAGAAGACCGTGAGAGAAATGGGTTTGTGTTGGTGATGAGATTCTGCCGGATACTTGAATTTAATGGGTTAGATGGAAGAAGAAGATTTGATGCTGTGACTGAGCTTGCCGCTGGAGAAATGGGTTTTGTTCAGAGAATGAACTAAAGGGTTTGAATCAAATATGACAGAGATGGTGGTTGAAGCTGTCTTGAGCAGCTCAGACAAAGAGATGGTCTGGTGATGATGATGCTATAAAGAGTCTGAGATGAGTTATGCATCTGAAACAAGAAGTTACAGAAGGTTCTTTTGATACTAAATAGCACAAAATACTTGAATTATGAATGAGTTAGATGTATGTGTAGGAAATTCTGCAGGAAATTTGAGCTAAAATCGGCCTGAATATGGCCTGAGAGATGCCCTGAATATAAACAAAACTCGGCCGGATTTCTGCTCTGACGAGTCAACTCATTGTCGGCCGATGACCGATCCAACTCAGCTGAGTAAGACCAGTTAGCCGAGTAAGATGCTCACTCGGTGGCTAACTCACTCTCTCCCTTATACCCTTGACTGTTAAGGACCGTTAGGTCAACAGATAACTGTAACAGGGCCGTAACGGAATATTCCGTCAAGGAAAAGCATCTCAGGTTGCCGACAGTGACTTTTCGGACCGGATTCCGGTGATACCAGGATTCTTCCGGCGACCAAAATAACAGAATATGGACTTTTCTCATGGGTGTGAAGACTTTGATTTGGAATTGGATGTGGAATTTGACTTGGACTTAAATTTGGAAGAGAAGAGGAAGAATTTGATAAGGCAAGGACTTGGAGATTGAATGGGAAAGGGATCCTAATCCTAAGAAGATTGCTAGCAAGTTGAAGCCTTTAAATAGAGAAGTTTTCTACTTTTCTCTACACTTTTACACACTTCTACACCTCTATACACACTACACTTTGGTTTTTGTTTGCTTTCTCTTCTCTTTATTCTTTGTGAACTCCAAACCATGAGTAGCTAATTTTATTATTGATTGAGGATGAATTCCTAGTTCTTGACATGTTTTGAGTTTTGTTTTAAATCTACTTTGAAGTTTTCACATGATTATCGTTTGTTTTTACTAATGTGAGTGTTTATGATTGATTGATAGGTTATTTAGAGTGCACGCTAAATTGATTTGTTAATTTGATCTAAAGCTAGTGAAAGTTAGGGAATACGTAATCGTTTCTTGACTATTTACACAGGTAGAAAACGCGAGACCTTGTAGAGGGATTCTGTGGAGCAATTGTGTGTGAAAACAACGCTAGAAAGTGGACCGAGCGAACCGAGTTTAACTAATAGTACTAAACCTAAATTCATAAATCTTAATGCGTTCATTGAATTACATCTCGTAAGCAAACCTCAAGGTGGTTCTCTAGAATATAATCTGATAACTAAGCGGACCTGTTATTCAGTGAAACAAGGAATTTTGGGGTTAGCTAAGCGAACATGCTATCCTACGGTTGGTGATAATCTGTGACTAATAAAAAGTGGTAAAGAACATAACTTGAATCATTATTTTGCAATGAAGAAGGATTCCTTGATTTAAACTTCTCTTATTGATTTCAACTTAAACTTTTGATTACTTTATTTACTTTCTTTTTGCAATCTTAAAACAAGAAAACCCCCCCTTTTGTGACAATTAAACAACTAAAACCTCTTGTTCCTCGTGGGAACGAACTTGAGTACACTATATTACTTGTTAATTAGGTGAAAAAATATTAATTAATTTGTTGTGGTTGCGACACGCATCAATAACAATTCTTTATAAGATGGGGAGTTTTGAACGTTTAGAATGATGGTTTGATTTTCGAGGACGAAAATGAATAAGGTGGGGAGAATGTAAGGACCCTCAAGCTCGTCAACGCTATTAGAACAGTCAAGAGATGACTAAGCCGCTAATGACTCGATTAATTAGAGACGAATGCTAATTAATAGGAACTAATCTAACAACTATCTAGATACAAAATTAGCACCATTAGATAGATCTCGAAAAGTTATGCGAAATGGACTACAAGAACGTGTCATTCGGACATCGGACGCGAAAGATATCGCGCGCGTAATTTAAATGTCGAAGTTTGACTAAATTCAACCGGAGTTGACCCCGCCGTTGACCGTTTACCGTTGACCGACGAACCGTGATTTGACCTTCACCGCTGGCTTCACTATTTGACTCTGATGACCGTACCTCTAATTTTGGTGGACCTTTAGGTAATAAATGGCTATCCCTTAGTAAATTGTTAGGCACTAAATAATAGATTCTTTAATATTTGAATGTTGAAAACTTAATTTATTAGGGAAGTTTATCTTCTCTTCTTTTGGCTTCTTTAGAGTAGGTGTTGTAGGATTATAGTTTTATTTGATAATGAGTCATGGATTTTTGTAAGGCGGTGGTGTTATTGTTAGGAATTTAGTTGGAAATTATATATATAGAACTTATTACAATTAGAGTCTTCTTTTGGAGATATTTTGTGAGGAATTATGTAGAGAGGTTGATGATGATGATAATATTAGACATATCAAGGATTAGGGAGAGGTTGAGTAGAATCAATAGGATAGAAGATAAGTGAGGGAACCATGGTGTTCTTAGTTGAGTTTGTTAATGGAGATAATTAATTAAATAAGGATATGATAAGAAGGTTGATAATTATCATGAAAGTGATGAAAAGCTTGTAAACTATCAAGTTACTCTTTATTAACAATGATCGATTCAAAGGATGAACCAGTGGATTATGAATCTCAAGGTATACGAGGCTTGTCATCAAAAGAGTTTTCAGAGACAGATCAAGAAGTGCACGTGGCGATGGAAGCTTCGAGGAGTTGGTTTTGTTAGTTGGTTAGCTTCCGCTATGTTTATTTTGTGTTTAAATTCTATTTGTAAACCAATACACTTATTGAATATGTAACATTTGAGAGGAGTTCTTGTATTTATTTCAGAGAGGGTTTAGATTCAGGTTAATCTTTGTTTAGAACTTCTTTGTTAGTGTTTTTAATTATATTTTTAGATCCTTAGTGCCTCTTTTTATAGTTAATCTCTTGGATTAGTCAGCTGCTAGCTTAGGGGGCGCTACAATGTTGGTATCAGAGCTCACTATTAGATCTTACATGGGCGACAATATGATTAGCCAGTGTCAGATAGTGAACTAGATTAGTTTAGAATTGGGTTGGGTTTGTGAGATAAATCTTAATTCACTAAAAACAATCAATAACTAAAAGATTTATGTATTGTTCTGATTGATTTGCATAACATGTTGATTGCTTGCTCCTTGTTTTGTGTGTATAGATAATTATGAAGTAAAAATTGTAGGTTGAAACCAACTATGGTATAGTTTAGAAATTTTATTATAGAACTGGAGATTAGTTAGTCTCAGTTATTTAACACTTAAATAATCCAGCACTGGGGAGTAGTGAGGTTTGTAATTCTGGCGTGTTTGTGTTGTCTTTGTTCGTAGGAAACCATCGTCGGGTCTTGCTAACCTGGACAGGCCAACTACAAGCATGGATTTTCATTCATAAAGGGGGGACTTGCTTCTATTAGTAAACTGATAGATCCCAAATTTTATATAGAAATTAATAGAGTACCTTTTCTCGTAATTAGAACCATTATCCTATTAGAAAATGAAGTGTAATTGTAAAAGTAGTTAAGATAATAGTTGGACCATTAATGTTAATAATAATAAATGATTAAAAGATCACTAATAATCTTACAAAATTAATATTAATCCTTACTAAATAGTATTGTATCGAACTTTATGTAAAAAAAAAAAAAAAAAAAAATCTTATTAGTCAATATATAACGATAAAATTATTAATTAGGATTAAGTAGCTACCTAAAAATTATTGTTAATTTTCTGCGGTCAGATTTTGTAAATTATATAAAGTTAGAAATACATCCTTTTGCATTTGAAATAGCTGCCAGATAGTTAATATAAGACTTAATTGGTTACAATTTAAAAACGTGTGTATATTTTGCATAAAATCTGAAGGACCAAATATCTTAGTAATCTTATACCTAAATTATTTTTAGTTCAATAACTAATTTAGTAAATCATTAAAAATTAAACAAATATACGTGAAGACATAATAATGGTATTTGAATGCTTAGTACAAAAATAAGACTTAGTGTACCAATTGGACTATTAATAAATCAATAACGATAATAATAAGATAGTAAGATTACTAACACCGTTGATGATAAAATTTCAATAGTTATGTTAATAGCAAATTTAAAGTAGAAAATACTTCGGAAAATTAATATATTGTATAACAGTAAAATTAAAATAGTATATATTATAGACTTACGTGAAATCAAATTTGAGTTAGTTATTTGGATAAAATGATTTTTTCTTAAAATGAGATATGATACGATATTGATATTTTAATAAAGAGTTAAATTTAATTATTTAAATAAAATATGTGAGAGTAGAAATAATGTGTAAACCGTGTTTAATGAAGAAGTATTAGTATATTTTAATATAGAATGATTAGATAAATAGGTAAATTTGTATAATACCTTGACAAGTGTGTTTCACACGGCTATGGGCTGGGTGTCTTATCTTTCTCTACTTTAGGAGAACTCGGTGAAGATACTTTGTGTTTTTTTAAGCGTCTAAAAAATTGTTTGGTTAGCAACGACGCTAGTAGTGGCTTGGGTAGTTTTATTTTTCATAGATTAGGCATTGCTATTCAAAGAGGAGTTGGAGCCCAGCTTGTTGCTAGGTGTTGATGGTGGGTTTTCATTTGAGGTTAAAATTGTAAAAACCGGAAAAAATTATGCGCTGACATCTTGTAAAAGATAAAGCCATTAATAAGTGTTGGATACTCCCTCACTTAATTCACCAAGAATGGAGCATGTGGCAACAATCCCATTCTGTGAATACATGAAATTCCTCCAGGTTGGAGCATGTGGCAACAATCCCATCCTGTGAATTTCTAATCAGCCTTGTATTTCCAGTACTCATTATCAGTGTGGCATGACGACTGAGTGTTACTCTTACAGAGTAACACGAACCTCCAAGCACTATAATGAAACCATGTACGAAATACCCGTACAGGCTGACTCTCGGTGTGTTATACTAGCCCGATTGAGCCCCTCTCGGTGTGTTATACTAGCCCGATTGAGCATCCGGATTGACCGTATCAGTCCGGATATGATCGCAGTCATCCAACTCCATAAGCATGATTGGATGACCCAGATGATGTGACTCAATAATGTTGTAGAAAGTGGTAGTAAGGTTGTCGTTCACTCGGACTTGACGAGATTGATTTTAAGAATTAATAAAAGAAAATAAAAGAAAAATATATACAAATATTGTCACAAGACGAAGAGAGTTACTGGGACTTGGGATTCCACTGATTCTCACATTCATGCGGTTCATCTATTCATTCCGGACAATTAAAGCTCATCAAATAACAAACATCGACTCTAATTCTTTGCCAAGGTAGATTTTATAAAGAATTATATGTAACTCACAAGCATGGCGCATCTAAAGTACCTAAGACTAAGCATGCGACATCTAACGAATTCACAAATAATTAAGAAAAATCATAAATCAATTATAATTGTGCAAATAGTCATAAAGAAATTAAATAGAATTACCACATGGGTGCCAAACAGTTTCCTCCGTCGTTCCAGTGATGGGTTCTAGCTCCGCATGGTAAAAACACACTCAAAGGATTTTTATTGCTCAAAAAGGTGTGTTTACAATGATGAAATGGAGAAAATGATGAAAATCGGGTGTTTGCAACGTTTATAATTGTTGCAAACACTGTTACAAAGAACGATAAAGATGAAATGCTGTTGTTGCTTTAAGACTGCCCTGTGAGATACGAGCCACGTCTGTGAGTCGTTACCACTGTAGCGAAAACGACGGTTTGTGTGCATCTAAAGTTCTTCGTGTTATTCCTTCACAGCAGCAGCAGCAGAATTCTCTGCAACTCGATTTTTCTAATCTCTGTAACGCTCCCAAACTCTCTGTCTCTTTTCTAAACAACTCCAGCACCTTATATAGTAGCACAGTACCAAGAATACTCCCCATAACTGTGAATAATCCTCCAATAAATTCATTAATCTTTTCCTCCAGCCACGGGAAATAATTCCTTTTTATAACTTTTTCACACGTTCACTGCAGCTCACACTCTAACCTGCTGGAAACTTGTCTCAGATGAAGTTGAATACGCTGTGGCTCAAGGAAACCTTCCAAAGATAAAGAAAAATCCCTAGAATAACTCACGGGAATATGTTGCCCTATTTTCTCTTAATCCACGTAACATCCCTATTTTCTCAAAACGAAGGGGCTTACCAATCCTGTTTCAGCAACACAGGCCCAATCCAACCGGTTTCTGTGCTTTAGTCTGACTTAAACTCCACACAAATCCAAGCAAAACTTTTCCGGGATAAACCCGAGAATGAATAACGGTCAAATTTTCTTCCAGCGGTGATTCAAATCAATTCTAATCAAATCAAAACTCGTTACCAGGCCTGTTAAGATCAGTCAAAACTTCCCAAACAAATTCAGCCATTGAATCTCCTTCAATCGTCTCCAAATGCAAACCCTAAAATCTGTTTTTCCGATGAACCAAGTTTCCCGCCCAAAACTCATTTTCAAACGAAGGAGATGGTCACCCCTTATCCAATAGCTGGGGATGCGAATATCAGTTGGGTGCCCCTTAGTAATTGGGTTACCCCTTATCCAAAGTGGGAGTCCGAATAGCAAATGTCCTCCGGGGGTGTTCCGAGCAACTTTTCGAGCCGAATTTTTCAACAATCTTTATTTCCTAAAAATACCTACAAACACACAAAACACCATAATAAGGACAAAAACGAGTACTAACAATACGAAACATTGAGGACAAATTAGACACATAAATGCGTCTATCAAATACCCCCAAACTTATTATTTGCTAGTCCTCGAGCAAATTTATTCTAGAAAATAAAAATCATTTCAACCCCTAGGTGGCCCTAGTGGCGGAGTGTTGTCTCCGGAGGGTTTACCAGAGGTGTACCCACAAAACCTTTACTCCAGACCCTAGCTATCTACGCAGAACCTTGGAAGGCACTAAAGAATCTCCTTGGTTGGCATACTTATTGACTACGGGAGGAAGTACCACGATGCGAAATTCCAATTGTTGTACACGAGTTTGCACTCAAGCATACTAAAATTCATATAAAGTGACGAGCTCTACTCGGATAGTTTTCGGACATCATAAACCGGAGTCAACCAATCACATGGAAAGATTAAGAAGATGGATGTAGAGAAAAGCGTGGATGATGTTGACTAAGGTGAACCTATCATAATGGATCGAGATAGTCGGACTAATATCAACACCTTTGGCATATACAAGGGAACCGGTGGTCGATAATCCTAACTCTAGGTCAACACAACCGGCATATAAAAGGGTTCCGGTGGTCGACTTTATTGAATTTATTCCGGTTGGTCCGATGGTCTGGTCTCATTTTTTTTTCTTTTTTTTTTTTATACATCCCAGTCACTCTATTTCATCCTAGCAATGGCAAAAAGAAAAAGAAAAAGAAGTGATCAGGATTCTTTCGATGTTTCCATCACGAGTATATGGCGAAACTATCATGTTTTCTTTTCTAACACCTGAGCTCGTGCTTTTATGAATAGACTCTTCTAGACGTTTCCATCTAATCAGATTGGTTCCTCAACTCCTACAACCAAAATGCTTCCATCCACTTAGATTGGTTAGTGCCGACCTTAATAAACTTAAATTTCTAGGCTCTGGAGTTTTATTTACTACAACTAAAAAGTTTCTCCCATACCCCCAAACTTAAATCTAACATTGTCCTCAATGTTCTAACGATGAAATTAAAAACATGAACAAGGAGAAACCGTTACCACTTGAAGAAAAGAGATAAGGAAGGATATTACCGTGTTGCATGAACATGGGTTACATCCCAAGAAGTGCTAAGTTTAAAGTCTTCAGCCAGACATTGGAAGAGATTAGTCACCTCGAAGAATCATAAAGCGCAAACCGGAATAATCGGGTCATCTGGATCAAACAGTGCTAACCACAAGAAGAGGAGACTGCAACAGACCAGGAAGATATCCAACACACCCTTATCTATTTTTAAGACCACTACATCTAGTTGTGGTTCGGGTTCAGGCTTTATAAAAGGGTCTAGATAACATATTTTCATGGGTTGCGTTTCCTCATGAGTTGAATCCGAATGTTTAGGTTCTAGAGTCTGGAAAAACTCAAATAAAAGCTTAGAAGCACATAATAATAACCTAAATAATTGTGGATCCTCGAAGTCAATCAGACTTGACTCATACAGTTGACCACAGTAGTGGTCATTCTTAAGCAAATGTGTCGACCCTAATCTGCTAAAGTAATTAGGTTTAGTCTCAAAACTTAATAATTGACACATCTTATACGTTCCCACAATTGGAAGGAAGGTTTTTGGTGGGAAAACAAAGTCAATCGTGGTATCATAGCCCTGGTTAACCACATCAACCAGGAGGATGGGTTTCTAACAACTGAACTTCTTTATGGACACAACTAGGTTCAGGAAAAAGTGTATGAAGATAATCTTTTAAAATGGTTGAGGCACATATGTCAAGTCCCAAGTTAGAGACTTTTCTAAGAGTTAAAGCACATGGAGAATGATAATCACCCCAAACTTAGAGTTTTCGGTATCTCTAGAAAGACTAGTCACAACTTCCTAATTTCAAGGTCATCGATTCTGAAAATGGTCAATTGATTCTTCTAAGTCAGGTACATCCTCACTCATCTCTACGAGTTCATTTTCTTTTTCTAAGTCTATTGTTTCTAAATCGCTAGACTCAAAATATACTGTTCCTCTAAACCATCATTGACTTCGTAATCAAAGGGAAATACTACATCGTCTAAAACGGGGGTATCTCTAGTCAAATCCTCATCCTTTTGAATAGGTGAATAATTATTAAAATTATTTGGATTTGAACTAGAAATATTATCATCATTAAGCTCAATTGGAGTAACAAATTCCCGATCACTATGCCTACTTGATTTCAAATTCTTCATCAACACTATCCTCATCATAATCATCATTATAATAATATGAAAATGGTTGAACCTCATCTAGACAAGTAGTGTTACCAATTTTATCCTCGTCATCTTGATTATGTGAATAAAAATTATCCTTATTTTCAAGGGTGGTATTGGGAACACTATATTGGAATTTAAGACTATCTTGAGCAAATTTTTCCACAATCCTATTTGTACTCTCAGTAAATTGCTTGAGGGACTCTCTAGAGATATCTTAGTTGACCGCTCTACGGACTCTTCAGAGACGGAGTATTATAAGTCTCTTTCATAAATAAGTGAAACTTCTGTGTTGACTCATTGAAACTCTTGAGAGACTCTTCTAAAGAAATGGAGGATCGTTTTGCTCGTAAGATTGATGCACGTGTGGATAGTAATTGGGCTCACCATGGTATGACCCATAACCTTCAAAAGATTGGCGTTCCCAACCACTATTCACACTATGGTCATAAAAAGAGTAATGTCCATATTGTTCAGTTGGATAATCATTGTATTGGCCTGTTATAATACCAGTTTGACATCCTAACTACAAGGGAATTCTACACAAACACAAACAAGGTGACTCGACCACAACAAACCTACGATTTCTAGCAAACAAAAAGCATGATGGCTCCACTTAGATTGTTTTCTAGACCACTTCTAATCCTTCGAAAGGGAATTCGTTACAACCGAGCAAACCCCTCCGGAATCAATCCGAATTTAAGTAAGTTGAATAGAGGCGAGGAAGCTTCGTGGAGCTTTGATACCCAAGGCCTCACCGCATTTACAAGGCGGCGTCGATCACGCATTCAACTCACAAAGAAACCATCATGAACTTGAAGTATGCTCAAAAGAGTAACCAATATTTTTCGAACGACTTTCCTATTAAGCTCGTTACCCTATAGGTCTCGTTCTAGTCAAAATTTTAGGCTTAGGTTCGTGTTTGGTTTCGTTTTCCTAAGGCGGGCAAGAAGAGAACGGTGATGAAATCCGAACCCTTATCTTGTATGGCCAGTCCTTGCCCTTTACTAGGAAATTAAAGCGACCCAGTTCGGTTCCTCGACATATATTCACACGAAATCATCCGGTAAACCCGCTGACGTGGGATTCGCGGGTGTTTAGAATTCTTACCTCCGTTCCGGACGGGGATGAACCGTTGAAGTCGACTCGGGCCACGACTCTATGTCGTGGTACGAACCCAGGGGGTCGAGGTGATATCGTAATTACCGTCCTTCCTCGTGCATTTATATTTAAATAACCCTTCCTTAGGGTTTAAAATTAATAATGTCCGATAGTCCAAAATAAAGTCCAAAAATTAAAAAGTCCAAAAATAAAAATTACAAAAATAATTACCTAATTACAGTTTCTAAAAAAATAAAAATAAAAATTACACTATATACAAAATTTTCTTCTTCACTCCGTTCGGATCTCTCTTTTCTTTCTTATTTTGGCTTTGCTTTTCTTTTCAACACTTTCTCTTTTTCTTTCGCTCCACTCCAAATCTGAAAGCAAACAGAAATACCAAAACGCGTAAAAAAGAACAAAAATAATAAAAAGAAAATAAAACCTAAAAACAAATCTATACACAAGTCCGCGTCGGCGGCGCCAAAAATTGATGTGACTCAATAATGTTGTAGAAAGTGGTAGTAAGGTTGTCGTTCACTCGGACTTCACGAGATTGATTTTAAGAATTAATAAAAGAAAATAAAAGAAAAATATATACAAATATTGTCACAAGACGAAGAGAGTTACTGGGACTCGGGATTCCACTGATTCTCACATTCATGCGGTTCATCTATTAATTCCGGACAATTAAAGCTCATCAAATAACAAACATCGACTCTAATTCTTTGCCAAGGTAGATTTTATAAAGAATTATATGTAACTCACAAGCATGGCGCATCTAAAGTACCTAAGACTAAGCATGCGACATCTAACGAATTCACAAATAATTAAGAAAAATCATAAATCAATTATAATAGTGCAAATAGTCATAAAGGAATTAAATAGAATTACCACATGGGTGCAAAACAATTTCCTCCGTCGTCCCAGTGATGGGTTCTAGCTCCGCATGGTAAAAACACACTCAAAGGATTTTTATTGCTCAAAAAGGTGTGTTTACAATGATGAAATGGAGAAAATGATGAAAATCGGGTGTTTGCAACGTTTATAATTGTTGCAAACACTATTACAAAGAACGATAAAGATGAAATGCTGCTGTTGCTTTAAGACTGCCCTGTGAGATACGACCCACGTCTGTGAGTCGTTACCACTGTAGCGAAAACGACGGTATGTGTGCGTCTAAAGTTCTTCGTGTTATTCCTTCACAGCAGCAGCAGCAGAATTCTCTGCAACTCGATTTTTCTAATCTCTGTAACGCTCCCAAACTCTTTGTCTCTTTTCTAAACAACTCCAGCACCTTATATAGTAGCACAGTACCAAGAATACTCCCCATAACTGCGAATAATCCTCCAATAAATTCATTAATCTTTTCCTCCAGCCACGGGAAATAATTCTTTTTTATAACTTCTTCACACGTTCACTGCAGCTCTACACACTCTAACTCTTCGGAAACTTGTCTCAGATGAAGTTGAATACGTTGTGGCTCAAGGAAACCTTCCAAAGATAAAGAAAAATCCCTAGAATAACTCACGAGAATATGTTGCCCTGTTTTCTCTTAATCCACGTAACATCCCTATTTTCTCAAAACGATGGGGCTTACCAATCCTGTTTCAATAAACTGGGCCCAATCCAACCGGTTTCTGTGCTTTAGTCTGACTTAAACTCCACACAAATCCAAGCAAAACTTTTCCGGGATAAACCCGAGAATGAATAACGGTCCAGATTTTCTTCCAGCGGTGATTCCAATCAATTCTAATCAAATCAAAACTCGTTACCAGTCCTGTTAAGCTCAGTCAAAACTTCCCAAACAAATTCAACCATTGAATCTCCTTCAATCGTCTCCAAATGCAAACCCTAAAATCTGTTTTTCCGATGAACCAAGTTTCCCGCCCAAAACTCATTTTCAAACGAAGGAAATGGTCACCCCTTATCCAACAGCTGGGGGTGCGAATATCAGTTGGGTGCCCCTTAGTAATTGGGTTACCCCTTATCCAAAGTGGGAGTCCGAATAGCAAATGTCCTCCGGGGGTGTTCCGAGCAACTTTTCGAGCCGAATTTTTCAATAATCTTTATTTCCTAAAAATACCTACAAACACACAAAACACCATAATAAGGACAAAAACGAGTACTAACAATACGAAACATTGAGGACAAATTAGACACATAAATGCGTCTATCACCAGATCAATTCCATCACCCCCAAGCAGGTATGGAATATCCACTGCCGAACCAATGCGGAACCCGCACGGTCGGCCATTGGCCTAGCTTGCCAAAAAACGTTCATACCAAGCATTATGGACGGAAAACCCTAAATTAGGGTTTGCGGCATATTACATGTGTCGCAGCAGCCTCAACCATCCATCTTCGCGGTATAGATGGAGGGTGTAGATGTAGATTCAAAGGGCCCAGAGCATGTCAACACGATCACCGTGGGCCCGCATACACACTTGACCAATCGGTCAAGACCAACCATGTTTGGTCGTGACAAAATCGTCGCCCAAACAAGAGAAGACGCACGGCTTTGAAACCCAAAATTAGGGTTTTGAGCATCACGAGCGTCCATCTTCTCCGGCATGAATGGAGGGTCCAAGATTAGATTAAGCAGGTCCGGTCATACCAGCATGACCACCGTGGACCCATTTATTCCCTAACCCAATCGGCCAAGGCATATCATGCCTGGCTAATCCAAAACGCACGCTCAAACTAGCGTGGTCACACCTCCCAAACCGCAAACTGATCTCGACCACTCAACTTCGCCGGACGATTTGGATGGCTCAGATCACGTTTTCATGGGATATTCAGGTATAGGCGTGGACATCAGCCTACCACCTTCACACCAGGCCAATCGGCCAAGACCGACCAAGATTGGTCGTCTTGGAACGTGCGCCTGAAGAGGGCATGACATGCGGCCCTTGCGGCACTAGTTTTTTATCGCAAATCGATCTCGACCACTCGATTTCACCGGATGAATTGAGTGACCCAGATCATACTTTCATGAGGTAATGGGGTATAGGCGCCTACACCGTCATGCCATCTACACGCATGTATGGTCGGTTAGTCCAAAGTTGTATCCCATGCTTGGTTTCGACCAAGCTGAAGAGTGATGCATGCGCACCTCTTCAAAACCCTAACTTCATCAACGGTCGCAGATGGGTGTCTCAAAGATCATTTCATCCGTCCAACTTCACCAGCTTGGTTATACAGCCCTGGTCAGGAGTTAATTGGTTAGTAAGGTGTCATTACTCATCACTTTACCACACCATGATACAGTACCTGCATAAAATACACACGATACTTCACAAGTATCGACTTCCTGAATAACACAGTTATTCAATTCAGCATTACATGCTACCTATCGTGGATCCACGATCCACACATTCCAGACATCAATCATGTCACAAACTGGGGGATTGGTCTGGCGGTTTACAACGTGCAGCGTGCAACGCGCCATCACAAGAACGTGTTAGGAAGTCATGGACGGTTAGAGATGAACAGGAGAAGTGGGCAAGGCTGGTCGTGTATCACCAACGCACAACTCCACTACTCTATCACTCCACTTCCTCCACTTCCCACGAGACGTGAATAAGACTCAATGACTTGTATAAATAGGTTCTCCGCCCTATTTCCAAACAACAGAGAAAAACAACAAGAAAACACCCAGAGCCTGCTTACACCAATCGTAAGCTTGTTCACTTTCCTGTTGCAAGTCATAAGAAAGTCTAGACCTTCACATTCTCAACACCTTCTTCGCTTCCCTCCCTAAGATCAACCCCATCTCCTTCACTTTGTGACCGAAACAAGTCTGGAACGGCCATTTCTTGGTTTAGGTCGGACTTGCAGATTGATCTCTCGAATCTACAAGCACTCACCGCGCAGATGTATTTGTTTAAGGTTTAAATTTATTCCTCATCCACACCCCAAATTACCAAATTCTGCAGGAGTAGTTTTCACCCATAAACACTAGGTTACCAACCAAGAGCTTTGTATGATTTTCATCACAGAAATATCTTTAAAGAACTTCTTTAAAAAATAAAAAAAAATAAAAAAATGTAATATTTAAATTAATTGAAAATGTAAGATTAAATATATGGATAAATTACATCAAAATTAATAAATTATTAAATATTAGACTATAAATTTTTAGCACGGAGAACTTAGACATACTTATCTGTTATAATCAAATTTACCATAGAGAGCTTAGAAACAATCATTATGAAATAGAAGATTGGTCTATTGAACTTAGAGCTACAAATTACAGATTTTAGTTGTAGAAAACCAAAAGGCTTGTGTTATATTTCTTGTTGTTTCGAACTTATTTAAAATGAGTTGTTTTCTTTTCGCACATTTGTAAGTATGAGCAAAGACTTGCATTTAGTTGAGTGATAACAATTCTCTATAAGATGGAGTTTTGAACGTTCAGAAGGATGGTTTGATTTTCGAGGACGAAAATGAATAAGGTGGGGAGAATGTAAGGACCCTCAAGATCGTCAACGCTATTAGACCAGTCAAGAGACGACTAAGCCGCTAATGACTCGATTAATTAGAGACGAACGTTAATTAATAGGAATTAATCTAACAACGATCTAGATACGAAATTAGTACCATTAGATAGATCTCGAAAATTTATGCGAAATGGACTACAAGAACGTGTCATTCGGACATCGGACGAGAAAGATATCGCGCGCGTAATTTAAATGTCAAAGTTTGACTAAAGTCAACTGGAGTTGACCCCGCCGTTGACCGACGAACCGTGACTTGACCTTCACCGTTGGCTTGACTATTTGACTCTGTTGACCGTACCTCTAATTTTAGGTAGGAAATACCAATTGGTCCTACAAATAATATATTAGAGAGAGTTTAGTCCAGTTGACCTAGTCAATTGTCTGTTTGGTCCTATTTGGTAATATAAATTATAGTTTGGTCCTAAAAATTATTGTTTGGTCCTAGGCTGATGTCATGGATGATGTAAATGTCACCTTGTAGTGACAGAAATACCCTTTTAGGGCTGATGTTTCTCAGATTTACTTTCTCTCTCCTACAGATTTTTCTCCCTTTCTCTTCCTGCTCCAACGATTTCTAGGGTTTTTTTTTTCTGCTGCTGCAATTATGATGAAGACGAGAAGAATAACGAACCGATGTTGCTGTTGATTTACAGAGTTCATTCTGCTGATGATGTTCTTGTTTACGATCTTGATTTTGAGGAATTATTTCTGCTTTTGTTTGATTACGATCTTGTTTTTGAATGTTTTTTGTCTCTGCTGATGATAATGATGATGAAGAAGAAGAAGAAGAAGATCTACTGCTGCTGTTGACGATGAAGACGATGAAGTTCATCAAAAAAACGACCAAAATCTGTTACTGCTGCTGTTGACGATGAAGAAGATGAAGATCTGTTGTTTGTTGCTGCTGTTGACGATGAAGACGACGACGAACCTGATCTATTTGATGATGACGGCGACGATCTGTTTTGAAGACGACGACGACAATGAAGATGAACCCGATCTGTTTTAATGAAGACGATGGAAGATGATGTTTGCTGCTGGTGTTTTTTGAAGACGACGATGTTGCTGCTGCTGTTCAAGACGTCGAAGAAGATGAAGATGATGTTGCTGATGTTTTTATATGGACTTCATTCCAGAAATGAAGTCTGTTTTTTTTTATGTTTTTATATGGACTTTATTTCTGGAATGAAGTCCATTTTTTAGGTTTTTATATGGACTTCATTTCTGGAATGAAGTCTGTTTTTTAGGTTTTTATATGGACTTCATTTATGGAATGAAGTCTGTTTTTATATGGAGTTCGTTTATGGAATGAAGTCTATTTTTTTAGGTTTTTATATGGACTTCATTTCTGGAATGAAGTCTGTTTTTTTTAGGTTTTTATATGGACTTCATTTCGGGAATGAAGTCTGTTTTCTTAGGTTTTATATGGACTTCATTTCTGGAATGAAGTCTGTTTTTTTAGGTTTTTATATGGACTTCATTTCTGGAATGAAGTCTGTTTTTTAGGTTTTTATATGGACTTCATTTTTGTTTTTTTTAGGTTTTTATATGAACTTCATTTCTGGAATGAACTGCTACAAGAAAATAAGTAAAAATTAACACGGAAGGGTATTTTTATCAGTTTAATATTTTTAAATAATTAAGGACCAAACAGTAAAGGCGTTTGACCAAAGGACCAAACAGACATGGGCCCACCTAAAAAAGGACCAAACAATATTTTCCCCTAATTTTAGTGGACCTTTAGGTAATAAATGGTTATCCCTTAGCAAATTGTTAGGCACTAAATAATAGATTCCTTTAATATTTGAAGGTTGAAAACTTAATTTATCAGGGAAGTTTATCTTCTCTTCTTTTGGCTTGTTTAGAGTAGATGTTATAGGATTATAGTTTTATTTGAGAATGAGTCATGGATTTTTGTAAGGTGGTGGTATTATTGTTAGGAATTTAGTTGGAAATTATATATATAGAACTTGTTACAATTAGAGTCTTCTTTTGGAGTATTTTGTGAGGAATTATGTAGAGAGGTTGATGATGATAATATTAGACATATCAAGGATTAGGGAGAGGTTGAGTAGAACAATAGGATAGAAGATAAGTGAGGGAACCATGGTGTTCTTAGTTGAGTTTGTTAATGGATATAATTAATTAAATAAGGATATGATGAGAAGGTTGATGATTATCATGAAAGTGATGAAAGCTTGTAAACTATCAAGTTACTCTTTATTAACAACGATCGATTCAAATGATGAACCAGTGGATTATGGATCTCAAGGTATGCGAGGCTTGTCATCAAAAGAGTTTTCAGAGATAGATCAAGAAGTGCACGTGGCGATGGAAGCTTCGAGGAGTTAGTTTCGTTAGTTGGTTAGCTTCTGTTATGTTTATTGCTTGTTTATATTCTATTTGTAAACCAACTCACTATTGAATATGTAACATTTGAGAGGAGTTCTTATATTTATTTCAGAGAGGGTTTAGATTCGGGTTAATCTTTGTTTAGAACTTCTTTCTCAGTGTTTTTAATTAGATGTTTTAGATCCTCAATGCTTCTTTTTATAGTTAATCTCTTGGATTAGTCAGCTGCTAGCTTAGGGGGCGTTACACAAATGATCTAATCGCTCCTTCGCAACATGAGGATCCAATCGACCCTTCTCAAGAAAGTCAAGCGCCTACAATACACGAGGAGCCAAACTATATTATCGTTCCTACTTAAGAGAGTCAAGCGAGTACAACATGAGTATCAAGGAAAAGCAAGACAAATGGGTTCTATGGTGACTCTAAGGGCCTCTCTTGGTGATGGAACAACACCTAGGGATGAACGAGGTAGACCCCATCGAATCTGTTACACCATATTCGAGGAGTATTACTCAGAACTTTCTAAAGTCATTAAGCCTTATGTGTTATCTACCGAAGACGTGGATACGGAAGGGAATTATGGTTATCACGTTGCGTCGGAACAAATATGGCATATAAGTTTGGCGGATGATGAGAACCTAACCCAATGCCAACATTTTAGAAAGATGATGGCCTTACGCCTACAAGATGACATGGAAATTTACATTTCAATGATGAAGGAAGGAACAAGAAAATACAAAGAAGTGAAATTTGATGAAATGGTTGCTAGTGTACAAGGGCCAAAGGGGAATGGACCAATTACCCAAGAGTATTGGATGAGCAAGCCTCTATGTGGTCATCTCTTGCCGGAAACATGGAGTTGCATTGTTCATTTATTTGGTCAGGGAACATAATTTTCATACGTACCGAAATACACCATTTGGGATGAATTACTTAAGGATCGAATAATTGTTTTATTCAACCATAACAACATACATTATATCAGTCTTAAGTTACGTAAAGATTTTCCATTACCACCGGTGTGTAGGTTTCATGATGACTCAGAGGTCACCGGTGTGAAGGGTCTCCAAGTTTTGGAATAAGTATTTTTCTTTTGTTAAGAACATGAACTACCGGATGCTTATATTTTGTCGCTTTCGTATATTTCATGTTGCAAATTGAACCAAGTTTAATGAATGAATGTGTTTTTCCTTTTTGGTTACTTTAAGTTCATTAAAAATTTAAGACAATCAGTCTACATATACGTTATTAAAGTCCGATTCCGAAGCTAATATTCTACAGCTTTTTCACAATCGGTTCTTATGATATGACATAAAAATCGATTCTGAATTCAAACAAGAATCAGTTTATGCTGGTGTCTCTATAAACCGATTATGAACAAAACCTGCCTGGGAATTCATTCAGAATAGGTCTATGTGGACGAATATGTAATCCGATTATAGATGAAATAAGATACAGAAAAAAAAGACAACTTTTAATTCCTTAATCGGATTACATGTGGTCAAACATGCCCCGAGTGCGGTCAATTTCCATTTTGCGTAAACTCTAAAAATTCAAACTCGGTACATTGCGACGATAAACTAGCGCGGTACTATACTACCACATTGATCTTGTAATTGCGTAAAACGAAATTTCTCTATTTCTTAGTGCGATATTTAACTATCAATGCGGCTTCAAAATGATAAAAAGACTCTCCTCTCCATTTGGTATTAGCATCCTATGCCGCAAACCTGTCGCCTCTGTGCCTAGCGAGAAAATCGTTGTACTTGCAGCACAATTTTTTAACGTGAATCGTCCTCGAATAAACGTAATCGGGTTGATAATGATGGCGTGGTTTCTTGTACTTACCGTCCATCTTTGGAACGAAGGACCCGATGCAACTTGAATCCAAAATATACTCTTGTGTTGGTGTTGTTCGGGAAGATCCTTGACAATGTAATATTTTTTAACCCATTTGGTATCTTCCTCAACATCCTACAATCTATGCCTTAGTTGGAATTATTCTTCACCTCGTTTCTTTGCCTTGATTACGTCTTCTTCTTCCATCGCAGCACTTGATGATGATGTGGTAGTTCGTTTTCTTCTTTTAATAAGTATGTCTTCAAATGAATTGGTAGTTGATGATGATGGGGTAGTTCATTTGCATCTTCTAAGTATGTTTTCGAATGAATTGGTAGTAGTTGATGATGATGGACTTGACATCTTCGAATGAAAAAATGAACAATGGAGAAAGAATTCTTTGAATAAGGTAGTGTATGATAGAGAATAGGCTATCCTTTTTATATACACAAGTAACCAACGACCATAATTTCAAAAAAAATAAATAAATAGTCGTTTGCGGCAATAATTAGATTATATGTAAGCACATATAGTCTGATTGTTAATTTGGAATAACTGGAAATAGATACCTTTTCATAATCGGTTTATATATGAGGCATATAAAGACCGATTCTTGATTTCTGAACAAATCCAAACTTGGGCCCGGAATCGGTTTATGTGTGCATTAGCGTAAACCAAGTGTGGTTGATTTTCATCACATCAACCCAGAATCGGTTTATATAGGTGTAAAAAAAAAACTGATTTCTGTTAACATCAACAACAATCGGTTTACGTTAATGCACACATAAACCGATTCTGAGTTGATTTTCAAAAAATTTGATGAGTAAATTTTAGAGATTCATGGTTAAATCGTTGTTGAGTTTCTCTTAAAATGATCAGATTAAAAGGATTTAAATCAATCACTTGAATTGTTTGTCGACGAATATTCCTTTAAAACCCCAAAAAAATGAGAATTCAATTGGTGTTTGTGATTAGGTTTTAGTTTTTATTTTGATAGAAATTGAAAAAAAAATTGGAGTTTGATTATAAATTTTTGTATTTGTTAATAGATATGATAATTTGTTTTAGAATTATTAAGGTTTTTTAATGGGTAATTTAGTATTTTACTATATTTTGGACACCCCATATCTCCCTCTCTAGGTTGGTTGAAGAGAACTATAGATCGCAAATAAACACACTAGGCCTCAAACTAGGAAGGTTTAAATGACCGAGAATTCATATTGAATGGGTCTAATATCCTTTATTTGTGTCATAACTAATTTTAAATCAAGTGACTAAATTTTTCTTTATTTTTTTTGTTTATCCACGAAATTATGAACTAGTGATTTGGTTTCGTATAATACGTTGCACGTGATTACTTGGATAATCCTTTATTTGGGCCAGGTGCAGCACCTGAGTGCATAAAGCATATTTTTATAGGAAACAAACTTTGGCCAGGTTGCACCTGGGTGCATAATGTATCCATGGTCTGCTGTCAAATTAATTTATTTTTTTGCGTTTCATATCAACAATGGATCTTATTTTGTAGATCTTTTCAAGCCCTTTCAAGAAATATAAATTTTAATTAAATCCGACTTATATTTTTTTTTCCGAAATTAAGACCTTTCTCGCGGTTAATTTTAAATTGGAGAGAGAAATTAAATAAGAGAGAAAAAGATAAGAGATAAAGAATAAAGTTAAAAGTAAAGGTCATATTTGACTAACTTTTTTTTCTGTCCATTTTAACCAGACCTATATTTCCTTTGCTTCCATACATTATTGACCCATTTTCCGCTGATTTTCTAGATAGGATTGAAAACCTAGACTCTGAACATAGTATATGTTTTGCTTGACTTATCCATTTAAAATGTTTGTCTCATGCTTTTAAAAAAAAAAAAATACAAGCATATATTGCGCAGAAACTGATCTTACATCATAATCTAAGTGAGAAATTAACAAGTCAGGTGGATAGTTCCACCATTCCCCACAAAGATTATGTTTTCTAGCAGCTTTGGCTAAGGCATCAACTGGTTTACTACAAACTCTATTAATAAAAACACAGTGCAACACTGCATTAATGTTATATATTTGTAAACATTTCCTAAGCAAAGGAACACTCTGCCAGGGAGAAAGAGTAGATTGATTATGCATATAAGAACTAATGTTAACATTGTCAGTTTCAAGATAACCTCATACCAACCATTAGCTTTTGCCATCTCCATTGCTTCTAAAAGAGCTCATGTTTCTGCGTGATGTACACCAATTGCTCTTTTTATTGTTCCTTTTTCCATGACATATTCTCCTGTATGATTTCTAACTATTATACCAATTCTATCTAACAAATCCTTAGAGTTTAAAGACGCATCAATATTAAATTTCAACACATTCAAAGGAGGAGGATGCAAAACATAATGCTCTGAAGTTCTAACTCTTATAGAATGGGGAACATTATCAGATGCAATATCTAAATGATGATGACTCGTATAGAAGCTAACTTGACAACTGACTGAAGTAGATTAGGATTAATTTTGTCAAAAATAACCTTGCATCTATATTTCCAAATGAAATGCATTATGCAAACTATCATGTGAATAGAGGTAGAAGTATTGTGAATGTTAATATTAGAATCTTGATGTTGCCGACTCTGAACCCATGATAAAACTGAAGTATGCGGCATTATAGTTGAATACTGTTGAGGGAAAAACTTTCTCGCTTGAGGAAAAGTACAATGAAACAGTAAATGATTTGCATCTTCTGGTTGATTAGAATGACATAAAATACACAACTTATCAGAACTATCCATATGATAAAACAATCTAGCTCTTACAAGGAAAGCATTATGAAGAACCTTCCACAGAAAAAGTTGATACTTATGAGGCATTTTAAGTTTCAAAAACTTCAACTAAAACTGAGGAGACAGATGCAGAGAAGTATTGTGGATATTATAATTTTCACATAACATTTTATAATATGAAGAGGTGGTGAAAATACTAGAAGCAGTATAATGCCAAATAAGAATATCTTGTTGATCTAACTGAATGAGAATAGTGAGGATGGAATTCACATGATTGAAGAGTTGTCGCAAAAGAGGAATATTCCATTGTGCAGAAGTAATATCAATCAATTGAGAAACCCATTGATAAGTACTGAGATTCAACTCACTCCAATCTTGTAATGCAGTGAACATAGAAGGAATCTAGTTTGAAATCCAAATATTAATAGTAAAGCCATTCCCAACTTGTCACTTGGAATATTTCAAAATTATTTGAATCCCAAGACAAATATTTTGCCCAATCCAACTAGAGTTAGTATCATTAGGTGGAGGAAGGAACTAAAGATCATTATGAGGAAAATGTTTACCTTTTAAAAAAATTGCCCAAATAGCCCAAGTTAATTTAGCCAAAAAAGCCAAATTATAATTACCTAGAGCTTTATCCCATAAGATAAACTGAAGAGAATGTTTCTTTCTAAAATTATTTAACCAATACTTCCTTTGAATTTTATCCATCTGGTGAATAGTGCTCTCAAGGAATTTGAAAATCTGCATTCGATAATTCTTATAGTGCTTAACACTGCATTAACCTGAGTAGTTTCGCCTGCCTGATTAACAATTTTACTATGCCAACCTTGTAGTCTGTTGTTCATATTGTCCAGAATTCCTTGACAATTATGATGTCCAGATCTATGCATAAGAAGAGTAATTGCCAGATACTTCTCACCCAGACCCATCATTTTCATATTCAAAATACCAGTAATGCTAGTTTTGTGCACTGAAGAAGTATGCTTGCCGAAAAACATAGTTGACTTCTGCATGTTTCTGACTTGACCAGAAGCTTGAGTAAACATGTGAATAATCTTTTGAAAATGTTGCATTTGAGTTGCATTTGCCTGAAAGAATAACAAGCAATCATCTTGTTGATGGTGGATTTTCATTTAAGGTTAAAATTGTAAAAACCAGAAAATCATGCGCTGACATCTTGTAAAAGATAAAGCCATTAATAAGTGTTGGATACTCCTTCACTTTACTAATTCACCTAGAATGGAGCATGTGGCAACAATCCCATTCTATGAATTAAATACATGAAATTCATCCAGGTTGGAGCATGTAGCAACAATCCCATATACCCTGTGAATTTATAGCATTATTAATTAATGCATGAGCAGCCTTGTATTTCCTGTACTCATTATCAGTGCGGCATGACGACTGAGTGTTGCTCTCAGCAGAGCAACACGAACCTCCAAGCATTATAATGAAAGCATGTACGAAATACCCGTACAGGTTGCAACTCTCGGTGTGTTATACTAGCCCGATTGACCATCCGGACTGTCCGTATCAGTCTGGATATGATCTCGTTCATCCAACCTCACCAGCGTGATTGGATGGCCCAGATCAATTCCATAACCCCCAAGCAGGTATGGAATATTCACTTGTTGCTGCCATAAAGAAGATGGTAATGGGGGTCTCTGTAGCTGCTGTGCCGATGGGTTACTGTGAAAATCAGGAAGAGTATGAACTGAGATGGAGTCGGAGACGATGCTGCAGGTTATGGAGATTGGCCCAAGTTGTGTACTGTTTCCTGAACTGAATTGCAGGTACGACTCGAGAAGATGGTCAGTTAAAGCTTGGTGAGAGTTGCAGGTGGTTATTGCAAGAAAATGGAGATAAATGTAGTGAACAAATGAAATTGCAATGCAGTAATGGCAAAAGTATGGCTGGAGTGGTGCGCAGTTTGTAGCTGTGTGTTGCCGCTAAGGGTAGTTTGAGCTGGAGGAAAAGGAGTTGTTGATTACTAAGGTTGCAGGTCTTAATGCTGCCGCAGACATGGAAAAATGGGTGAATTACAGATTGGAGAATGAAACTGCAGTTGTATGAGCTGTGACTAGAACTCAATGTTGCAGTTAAGGAGAATAGAACAGAAGTAAAGAAGATGCAGGGCAGCTGTAATTTGAAGCTACAGAAGGCATGAATTGAGGCTGGGGAATAATGGACTGAATTGGTCTTGTGCTGCAAGATATGAGTAGAGAGGTTGGTGAGCTGATACTGATGCAGGAAGCTTTGTGTTGCAATGAGTTGATTGAGTTATGTTTGAATGGAATGAGAATGCAGAAACTGTGTGAAAAGTGAGCGAGAATGGCGAGCCGGTGGTGCTACTTCTGGTTGTCGGATTTCGGAAGTTAAAGTATGAATCATGAAGGGGGTATGAGTCGAATGCAAGAGTCGGCCGCGGCATATATGAGTTTGGAGTTGCGCTTTTGGGCACGTTTTCGCAAGAAATAAGAAGTTGGGTTAGATGGTTTTTTGTGAATGTATGAACATATAGAAGGAAAGATGATTAGCAGGAAGTATGCACTTCCTGGTGACAATTTCAGATAACTCAGGTGGCTGGAGACAATTTTCCGGTAACAAATTCCGGCGGTGACGTCATCAATTCCGTCGAAAAATTTTGGACAGAGATTTTCACACGGGTATTTTCCATACATGGGCTTGGTGGACTAATTGGAGATGGGTTTTGAGAAGACCTAATATTGGAAAGAGTATCCTTTTGGAATGGGAGAAGCATATAAATAGAAAAGTCTTTCTCTAAACCTAGATATCTCCATTAGGGAGGCTTCTACTTGTTTTCTAGGGTTTCACATGATAGATTCATTTTTATGAATTAGTTTCCTCTCAATATTATCGTTTGATTTCTACGGTTTATAATAATTGCATGATTGATGTATTGCAATATGATTGAATGTTTGTTTAGTTAAGTCTATAATTAATTGAACTCACATCCATATCTATAGCTAATTTAGGGTTCATCATCAAGCGATAACCTTGAATACGAGTAGCATGATATGATTATGGTTTGTAGTGATACATCCTTGTAGTCATATGTAGAAATTGACCTTTGTTCGAATTGTGTGCGCAATGTATTACAATTGCATTGATTAGCCTATTTCAAACTTAATGCTCTAGGAATTGAACTTAATTAGCGCAAGGCGTTAGGTTATTCTTTAGGTAGAATTCATATACGCGGCTCGAATGTGTGTGTTGATGACTTAGGAAATTTATGGAGTATTCTTGCAATAAGATATTCTAGGGCTTTTGATGATAGCGAGATTAAATACGAATTCTAATCATACATTCAAAACTTGTTTACAAGAAGATGAAACCTTTATCCAATATTTTCACATCCTTGAGCGTGTTTACTTTTTATTGTTTTTCTTTTATTTTACTAAAATCAAAAAACCCCCTTGTTACTTATGTAAACATATTGACAACCTAAGGGGCACCCAAATTTGGTTTAAGCAGCGATCACGGCCCTCATTTGTTACTAGAGGTTACAAACTAATTTAATGTAACACCCACTTTGCAACAGGTAGGAGCCGTTACAACCGTTTTAATATAGGTTTAGGGTCCAATGGCTCTTTTTCTTTTTCCCAAAAAACTCCAACTGGCTTTTCTTAAATTTGGTTTAAACTGCAACGGCTAATTTGACGTAGGTTGAATCTTGGGAAACCAATAATCGGTAGGTATTTAAGTTAGAATATCTACCGATTATGGTAGCTTTCAAACTTTAAAAAAAAAGGATTTTAGAAAAAATTCATTTTGGGGCAACCTATAATCGGTAGGTTTTGGAACCAATTGTTAACTCTACCAATTATGGTATATTTCGAATTCCCTTACATGAAGGATTTTAGAAAAAAACATTTTGGGGCAACCCATAATCGGATGGTTTGGTAATATATTTAACTCGATTAACGCTGCATCCAAAACACGAACCAAGTGGTTATGGTCAAGTTTGTGTACACTCAAAACCTATGAAATATAGAAAAGGTTGGATCCGGGGCTCGTTATAATCGGTGGGTTATATAATTATATACCCTAGGTAATGGTAGATTTCAAAATTCATTACGTGAAGGATTTTAGAAAAAACTCATTTTGGGGCAACTTATAATCGGTAGTGTATAAAACCTATTAGGCTTCCGATTATGGCTACATCCACAGCTCAAGCCAAGTGGTTATGGTTGGCTCTGTACCCCTCAAAACCTATGGAATTTGGCCAAGGTTGAATATGGGGCTCCTTATAATCGGTAGTTTACAAGTTGGATAAGCTACCGATTATAAAAGGGATTATTAATCCTCCAAACAACAAGATAAGACTAATAAGCACAAAACAAAACCTCACAACATACTAAGAAGATCTCTTCTTAGCATGTGATCTTTGCCCTCTCCCTAAATTTTCCTTGACAAGGCCACCATTGTTTCCATTCCAATTAATCTTGCGAAGCTCTCTTTCCATTCTCCTGGATGCTATGTCCTCAGTAGTCAAAAATTTGAGATTTCTCTCAGATTCAATATCCTTGAAAACTTTTAGACTCTTACTTTCTTTAATACCTTAAATAGAAGTTGTAGGAACCGTAGATAAAGCTCTTTCAGCTAGTCCCACTTTGTTGACTGGGAAGCGACTTTGCGGAGTGAAATCACTGTACACCATAAATGGATTCTTTTTAGGAGAATTTCCTTTCTTCTTCCTTTTAACTTCAGTCCAACCTCCTTGATCTCCTTTGTCGTCTTCGTGAACTCCAATCTCAAACGAAGATGTGAACAAACTTGCACCATATGTAGAGATACCGTCAATCTCCATCATCATTTGTTGCATCACCGCTGGCTGAGAACCAACTTTCTGTTGGTTAGTTGCAATAGCTAGAGAAGAAGTTGTAGAAGCATTTGTTGTTACCACTTTTGCGCGAGCCTCTACCACTTTCTCAATGGTCCTCAAATCTCTTGCAGGTTTCTCCATAATTTTATTTCCATCTTTTGCTGCACTTGTGTGCCGGTTAACAACATCGCTAGATTTTCCCTGCATTTGCTCCACCGAGGTTCTCTCTAAGACAGAGTCTGTTGCATTAGCAATACTAACCTTTGCACCTAACGTAACATTATGAGTGCCCTCTTCAACCATATTCTTTTCCTTTTCTTGATTGCTGGTCATAGCATCATTAGTTCCCACAATACCATCATTTTCTGCCACCATACCAGAAGACCCCAACTTTTGCGTTCCTTCTAGAGAGTTAGAGAGTCCTAAAGTTTCTGCATTGTCTTCAATCTGCATAATCTTACCAACCTTTTTTGATATCCATATGTTTCTTGTTTTCTTTGGACAAACCTGATGTAGTTTTATAAGTGGTAGTAAAGTTCGTTCAACTCGGACTTGATGAGATTCAATTTCAGACTCAAAAATAGAAAACACTAAAAACAAAGAAAATATATTCACAAGGTTGTCACAAATATCGAGAGATTACCGGGACTTAGGATTTCACTGTTTTTCATATTCAAGTGGTTCAGAAATTAATCCTCGACGATTGTAGCTCAAAACAAAACAAATATTAACTCTATTCTTTGCCAAAGTAGATTCCATAAAATATTACTTGTAGATCATAAGCATGGCGCATCAAGAATCCCTAGGACTAAGCATGCTCCATCAAACAAAGTCACAGGTAATTATAGAAACCTTAATTCAATTAAAATCGGTGCAAAAAGTGAATAAAAAATTAACTAAATTACCACATGGATGAAATACAGCTTCCTCCGTTGTCCCAGTGTTGGGGTTTAGCTCCTCATATTATTCACGTGCTCAAAATAGTTGTTCATAGCTCAAATAGGTGAAAAACAAGAGAAAACTAATAAAGCAGACAGTTTGCAACGATGCAGCGGCGTTACAAACAGCTGTTACAACGGGTGTTGAACTGTTACAGAGAAAAGATGACAAGCTTGGGATATATGTGATCTGTTGAACAATGATACTTCTGTTGTGTTGTTTAAATAAGACTGCCTCTGCGACTGTCCTCGTCTGTCCAATGTTCTTCAGCTTCTCTTCTTCCTGCTGGTGCGTGTTCTTCCTGCAACTTTTTTGCAGCGAACCAGAGCTTTTCTATCACCTCCGTTCGGTCCCCCAACTCCCGATTCCCCCTTGTGAGTCCCCTCAACCTCTTTTATATATCACAGCTCTGTACAAGTCGAGTAAGTCTCTCCAAATCTTCTCCATTTCTTTCACCGGAGGTTACGGGATTTTTTTCCCTGCCAAGCTTCTTTGCTCGTTTTTGTAAGTTTTAAACATCCCAAATAAGGTAAACTAGAGTCCCGTATGCAGTTAAACTCTCCAGAATCGCCAACTTCCATAAATACGACCAAACAAATCCAATAATAACTCGACTTTCCTGTTGATGATGAAAGTCCGGTAGCTTCCTCTCTTTTTTTGTCGAATCCAAACGTCTTACCGATCCTGTTTAATAGTAACAGGCCCAAAGTAATCCATTCCCGTGAAAATCCCCAGTTAAATCTCTCCCCAGTTTTCGCCTGAAAATCTCAAAAAACCCGAGAAAAGTCCATGCCCTGTTTATCGAGAATCTGATTATCCAGCCAATTTCAATCGATCCCATCAACCATATCAGGCCTGTTTACTAAATGCAAGTCCAATCCAACCGAATCCAGTGATTTAATCTCCTCGGAACTTGTCAAAAATCGGAACCCTAATTCTTCCCGTGAATAATAAACTTTCCCGCCAATTTCAACATTCAAAATGGAGAAGAAGACCTCCCCTTATCCGTGCTGGTCTCCCTTTAGCAATTTGGGTGCCCCTTATCCATTAATGGGGTCCCTTTAGCACATGACCTGGGGTGGAAATATAACTTTTGTAGGACGTCTCCAACACAATTCCGGGATGCTTGTAGTACATCTTCTGGGTGCCTTTAGTAATTTCTCCTAAGAGGTGCAAATACCACTTTTTGAGCTATTTTCCGCACAAGAGCTTATTTCTCCAAAAACACCTACAAAAACATAAAATGATCAAATAAATACAAAATCGAGCACTAACAATATATACAATTGAGATCAAAATAGACACATAAATGCGTCTATCAAATACCCCAAACTTATTAATTGCTAGTCCTCGAGCAAATCAATATCTAAAAAATAAAATCCTAACTCACTGTCGCAGGCATCGTCGATTGCATTTAGCGTATGCAATAAGCCTTTAAACCCCTAGGTGGCCCTAGTGGTTGAGTTATAGTCTCGGGAGGGTTTACAAGAGGTGTACCCACAAAACCTTTATACTCCAGACCCTAGCTATCTACGCAGAACATTGGAAGGCACTAAAGAATCTCCTTGGTTGGCATACTTATTGACTACAGGAGGAAGTACCCTGATGCGAAATTCCAATTGTTGTACACGAGTTTGCAGTCAAGCATACTAAAATTCATATATAAGTGACAGAGCTCTACTCAGATAGTTTCTGGACATCATAACCGGAGTCAACCAATTACATGGATAGATTAAGAAGATGGATGTAGAGAAAAATGTAGATGGTTTTGATGTTGACTAAGGTGAACGGTGTTTCCCATATCTGTCTGAAGGCCACTTCCAAAATGAACATATCCTAATGGACTGAGATACTGGTCTGGACTAATATCAATACACTGGCATATACAAGGGAACCAGTGGTCGATAATCCTAACTCTAGGTCAACACAACTGGCATATACAAGGGTACCCAGTGGTCGACTTTATTGAATTTATTCCGGTTGGTTTGATGGTCTGGTCTCAATTTTTTTTTTTTTCACATTTCATAATAATTCTTTTTTTCTTTTTCACTTTTTCATTCAATTTTTTTTTCTTTTTTTTTGTATCTCCGTCACTCTATTTAATCCTAGCAGTGGTAACAACTTGAATCGTGAGCCCCACCTAATCACTTAGAGAAACATATTTTAAAGAATACAAAATAAAAATAGAAGTGAAAAGGATTCAACGAGATATGGCGAAACTACCATGTTTTTTTTCTAACACCTGAGCTATGTGCTTTTATGAATAGACTCTTTAGATGTTTCCATCTAATCAGATTGGTTCCTTAACTCCTACAACCAAGATGCTTCCATCCACTTAGATTGGTTAGTGCCATCCTTAATAAGCATAAATTTCTAGGCTCTGTAGTTTAACAATGCAACTAAAATGTTTCTCCCATACCCCCAAACTTAAATCTAACATTGTCCTCAATGTTCTAAAGATAAAATTAAAAGCATGAACAAGGAGAAACTGTTACCATTTGAAGTAAAAGAGTTAAGGAAAGATATTACCGTGTCGCATGAATATTGGGTTACCTCCCAAAAAGTGCTAAGTTTAAAGTCTTCAGCCAGACTAAGAAAGGATTAGTCACCTCATAAAATCATAAAGTAATAACCGAAATATCTGTGGGTCATCAAAACCAAATAGAGCTATCACAAGTAAAAGCAATCTACAACATGCCAAGAAAATTAACAAATAAAGCACACCCTTGTCTAGTTTCATGTTTAAGACAACTACATCTAGCTAGGGTTCAGGTTCAGGCTCTATAACTGGGTCGAGATAAAATATTTTCATGTGCTGGAATTCCTCAAAGTTAAGATCCGTTTCAGATTGTAAAGTCTGTAAAAACTCAAATAAGAACTTAGAAACACATAATAATAACCTGAATAATTGAGGATCCTCTAAGTCAATCAGTTTTGACTCACACAGTTGACCACAATGAGAGTAGTGGTCATTCTTAAACAAATGTGCCGTTTCTATTCTCCTAAAATAATTAGGTTTGGTCTCAGAACTTAATAACTGACACATTTTGAACTCATGCATTCCCACAATTGGTTGAAAAATATTTGGTGGGAAAACAAAATCAATCTGGGTATCATAGCCTGGGCTAACCACATCAACCAGGGGATGGGTTTCTAACAACTGAACTTCCCTATGGACATCACTAGGTTTAGGAAAACGTGTATGAAGATAATCTTTTAAAATGGTTGAGGAACATATGTCAAGTCCCAAGTGAGGGACCTTTCTAAGAGTTAAAGCACATGGAGAATGATAATCACCCCCAAACTTAGAGATTTCAGTGTCTCTAGAAAGACTAGTCACAACTTCCCTAATTTCTAGGTCATCAGATTCCTGAAAATGGTCAATTGATTTTTCTAAGTCTGGTACATCCTCACTCATCTCGACGAGTTCATATTCTTTTTCTAAGACTAATATTTCTAAATCGCTAGACCCGGAAACCGTATTCTCAGGATAGACCCGCTCCTCTAAACCATCATCGGCTTCGTAATCATAAGGAAAAACTACATCGTCTAAAACGGTGGTATCTCTAGTCAAATCCTCGTCCTTTAGAATAGGTGAATAATTATTAAAATTATTTGGATTTGAACTAGAAATAATATTATCATTGTAAAGCTCAATTGGAGTAATAAATTCTTGATCACTATGCCTATATGTATCCATCCGATTCTTCATCAACACTATCCTCATCATAATCATCATTATAATAACATGAAAATGGTCGAACCCCATCTAAAAAAGTAGTGTTACCAAGTTTAACCTCGTCATTTTGATTATGTGAATAACTATCTTCATTTTCAAAGGTACTATTGGAAACACTATATTGGAAATTAAGACTATCTTGAGCAGTTCTTTCCTGGGCCTCTAACAACATTTTCTGAGTCGACTCACATGACTTCCTGATTTTATCTAGGAAAGAAGGTTCACACGTAGCATTGCTTTCGTCAATAACTAAGTTATTCATCTCAGCTGAACTACGTGTCGACTCAAGTAACTTTTGTGTCGACTCAGCTAACTTACATGCGGACTCTAGTAGAGAGGAATTTTGCTCGTATGACTGGTGGGCGTATGGATAGTAATTGGGCTCATCATGGTATGGACCATAACCTTCAAAAGGCTGATGTTCCCAACCACTATTCACATTATGGTCAAACTAGTAACGTCCATTTTGAAACTCAGTCGGATATCCATTGTATTGGCTATTGTAATACCAGTTCGACATTCTATTGCAGGGGTGTGAGTTGTCACACAAAATAAAACCCACTGACAGGGGATTCGTGGGTGGATAGAGTCTTACCTCCCGTACCAGACGGGCGATGAACCGTTGAAGTCGACTCAGGCCACCGACTTCGATGTCAGTGTACGAACCCGAGGGGCCGAGACAGTATCGTAACTGTCGTCCTTCCCTGCAAACAGTTTTATTTAATTTTTAACCCTTCCTTAGGGTTTTAATAATAATGTCTAAGTTGCAAAAAGAATAAAGTCCAAAAGTGTCCAAAAATAAAAAGAAAAATTACAACAATGAAACCTTATTTACAGTTTCTAAAAATAAAGTATAAATAAAATAAATATATACAAAATCTTCTTCACTCCTTGGACTCCTCTTTTCTTTCCTTCTTTGGCGATGCCTTCTTTTTATAACACTTTTTCTTTCCTTATAGCTTCGCTCCAAATCTGAAAAGAATCAAAAAAATACCAAAGGCGTAAAAGAGAACAAAAATAATAAAAAATAAAAACCTAAAAACCTAAAAACAAATCTATAAACAAGTCCCCGTCGGCGGCGCCAAAAATTGATGTAGTTTTATAAGTGGTAGTAAAGTTCGTTCAACTCGGACTTGATGAGATTCGATTTCAGACTCAAAAATAGAAAACACTAAAAGCAAAGAAAATATATTCACAAGGTTGTCACAAATATCGAGAGATTACTGGGACTCAGGATTACACTGTTTTTCATATTCAAGTGGTTCAGAAATTAATCCTCGGCGATTATAGCTCAAAACAAAACAAATATTAACTCTATTCTTTGCCATAGTAGATTCCATAAAATATTACTTGTAGATCATAAGCATGGCGCATCAAGAATCCCTAGGACTAAGCATGCTCCATTAAACAAAGTCACAGATAATTAATAGAAACCTTAATTCAATTAAAATCGGTGCAAAAAGTAAATAAAGAATTAACTAAATTACCACATGGATGAAATACAGCTTCCTCCGTTGTCCCAGTGTTGGGGTTTAGCTCCTCATATTATTCACGTGCTCAAAATAGTTGTACATAGCTCAAATAGGTGAAAAACAAGAGAAAACTAATAAAGCAGACAGTTTGCAACGCTGTAGTGGCGTTACAAACAGCTGTTACAACGGGTGTTGAACTGTTACAGAGAAAAGATGACAAGCTTGGGATATATGTGATCTTTTGAACAGCGATACTTCTGTTGTGATGTTTAAATATGACTGCCTATGCGACTGTCCTCGTCTGTCCAATGTTCTTCAGCTTCTCTTCTTCCTGCTGGTGCGTGTTCTTCCTGCAACTTTTTTGCAGCGAACCAGAGCTTTTCTATCACCTCCGTTCGGTCCCCCAACTCCCGATTCCCCCTTGTGAGTCCCTTCAACCTCTTTTATATATCACAGCTCCGTACAAGTCGAGTAAGTCTCTCCAAATCTTCTCCATTTCTTTCACCGGAGGTTACGGGATTTTTTTTCCTTGCCAAGCTTCTTTGCTCGTTTTTGTAAGTTTTAAACATCCCAAATAAGGTAAACTAGAGTCCCGTATGTAGTTAAACTCTCCAGAATCGCCAACTTCCATAAATACGACCAAACAAATCCAATAATAACTCGACTTCCCTGTTGATGATGAAAGTCTGGTAGCTTCCTTTTTTTTTTTGTCGAATCCAAACATCTTACCGATCCTGTTTAATAGTAACATGCCCAAAGTAATCCATTCCCGTGAAAATCCCCAGTTCTCGCCTGAAAATCTCAACAAACCCGAGAAAAGTCCATGCCCTGTTTATCGAGAATCTGATTATCCAGCCAATTTCAATCGATCCCATCAACCATACCATGCATGTTTACTAAATACAAGTCCAATCCAATCGAATCCAGTGATTTAATCTCCTCGGAACTTGTCAAAAATCGGAACCCTAATTCTGCCCGTGAATAATAAACTTTCCTGCCAATTTCAACATTCAAAATGGAGAAGAAGACCTCCCCTTATCCGTGTTGGTCTCCCTTTAGCAATTTGGGTGCCCCTTATCCATTCATGGGGTCCCTTTAGCACATGACCTGGGGTGGAAATATAACTTTTCTAAGACGTCTCCAACACAATTCCGGGATGCCTGTAGTACATCTTCTGGGTGCCTTTAGTAATTTCTCCCAAGAGGTGCAAATACCACTTTTTGAGCCATTTTCCGCACAAGAGCTTATTTCTCCATAAACACTTACAAAAACATAAAATGATCAAATAAATACAAAATCGAGCACTAACAATATATACAATTGAGATCAAAATAGACACATAAATGCGTCTATCAAAACCTTAGATGAATGCCCAAAAACCATACAAATATCACACTTCTCAGGTTTCCACTGATATTCCACCGGAAGATCAAGTGCAATTTTGCCATCAATTAAAAGGGGGATGGTCGCCGGATATGAGAAGTTTAAATCAATTTCAACACCGACTCTAGCAAAAGCTAATCTATCCTGATTGATAGTACAATCATCTGCCAAAATAGGTTTCCCTAAATAACTTGCAATTAAACCCAGTCCCTCATTATCCCACATATGAAGTGGTACACCATATATCCTGACCCAGATTGGAACTGATTTAATCATTGATAATGAATTTTCTATCAACTGATTCCATGATCTCAATGTAAAAAGCTTGCCAGTTATATAGATATAACCAGAATCTAACACTAGTTTTCGATCATCTTCATCCTTGAATTCAAAAATGAAAGCCACATTATTGTAGAGTTTGATAGTTACCTTTTTTTTGAATTTACAAAATTTTCTAACTGATATCTTCACTGCTTCAAAGGAGAGGCGTTGCCCCACAAAACCCACCACTTTGTTTTCACATTTCTTTATACCCGCTGAAAGATTTTCAGATTGAACACCCACTTGAATCTTCTCGTTAATTTCGATCGGAGGGCTGAACTTCAACGAAGTGGAGGACGCAACCACTACACCATTTTAAGGGATTTGCAACCCAGATTACCAACGACACTATTTCTGTTGCGAATTTTCTATTTCTAATCCCCGTTGCTAATTTTTCGCAAAAGGTATCTGCCGTTGAGAATTTTGCAACCGCACACGTAAGGTTGTGAATCACAACTGCTCTGTGTTTAAGCGTGCGAAGCGCGCATGTGGTTGGGAACACAATGACTTATATTTACGCCTAAGTCAAAGTTTGGTCAAGTACTCTTTTTTTTTCCACCCTTCAAGACTTATCTGCCTTCATGTTTCCTTCTTCGATTTTTTCTTTCATTTCTCAGCCACAGAACTTTCATCTCTTCTCTCTGCAGCTCTGAAAAACCCAAGTTTCTCTTCATTGTTTTTATGTTGATTTCAAATTGGAAGATTTGAGTTTTAATTAAGTGAATGATTCATAGAAGTCTTGTAGCTTGATTAATCGAGGGGGGGGGGTGACGGTGTTGCTATTGACTGAGTTTTGGGAGAAGAAAATAAATTAGGGTTTTGGTCTTGAGAGGAAGAAATCAAGAGTAGATGTAGAATCAGTTGATAACCCTGGTGATTTATGATGGTGGTTCTAAATCAAGTGTCGATTCAAACTCAGTAGGTTGAAGAAAAGGTAAATTATGGTTTTTGATTTTGAATTTGAATTTTTGTTCGAGGGAATTAGGGTTTTGATTGATGATTTTTGTTAGAAGTGCAGGTGGTAGGTATGTATGATATGTATTCTGATGCTGCTATGGATACTGGGGGTAACAAGCTTTATATTTCTAATCTGGATTATGGTGTTTCAAATGAAGATATCAAGGTAACTTTTGAGATTTCTAGTGCAATTCTTTTTTTTATGTTGAATCGTTGCATGAATGTTTTGTTGTTGGGGTTTTTTGTTTTTGTAGTTAAAAGATTTAGAGTATAATGGATTTTATATAGATTTTGATTAGGTTTTGTTACTGGAAGAAGTGGTAAATCAAAAGTTGTTTCAAATTTCAGTAAATAGTAATCTAGGAAGCTTTGGAAGTGATATCAAGTCTTCTTTGTTTTTCTCCATAACCTTTGTAGCCAAATACAATGATCTGTCTTTTGTTCCTTTATTAACATTTCAATGTTGCTCTGGTTAGGAAGCTTTGAAATAATGTTTTCTGGTGAATGCTCCTTTACTCTACAAAGCTGCCTCCCGAGTTCCCTTCCCTGTTCTCAAGTATGCTATGACCCTTGATGGTAAATTGTTTTGTGGATCTATCTAGTTGTGACTCATATATCTTATCTACGATGAATTTGTATAGGTTTATGCATTTGTTGCTCCCAAAATCATTGGTGGAAAAACTGCTCCAACTCCTGTTGGTGAACTCAGAATGGTTGAGATGTCACAAGCACAGAACTTGATCGAGAGATAGATTGATTTTTTATTTCATTTCTTGTTGGTTTGATTCATCTCTTCTTTCTATTCAAAGGCAAGTTTATTCTTGCTTTATCAATTTAATTTGTGATTGTTTAAGCTTCTCAATTACTTTGGTTGTTCAAAGATTTTGATTTGGTAAATCTTAAATCTGGGTGTTCATGAAACCCTAGTTTTGTATATAACATAGTATTACTGTTAATTAAAAATTCAACCGTTAGCTTGCAGCCAATTTTTGATGCGTCATAATTGTATATTCCTGGAATCTTAGGTTAAAATTTGAGAATGATCGGACTATGTTAAGACCCTGAATCAACCCACCGAACTGATTGTGTTTCTGTAGGGATTAAATTCCGAACAGGTCTGTTTGAGACCTTGTATTTCATAATCTAACTATTAGAAATTGATGAATTTTTGATATGTGTTGATTTATTATATTTTCAATACCCTGTAAAAATTTCATAGGGATCCGACATAGATAAGTACTGAAGAAGCTTTAACATTTTTGACTGCACATACAGATTTCTACCCCAGACCAGGCCTATTGTATGTCCCATTTTACAGAATCCGACAGTTAGCTTGATATGAAATTTTTATACATTATACTATGTTTTTATATGAGTTTCCAATAAAATTCTTACAATGATCAGGTTAGTGTATCACTGGTACTAACCAGGGCCAGTTGAGTGTACAATTTTCGGTGCTTATTTTCGATATGCCAGATTTGTGGTTGAGTGTGTATTGGTTGTTGAACATGTTTGCATTCAGTATTGTGTTAGTCGCCGAGGTCAGGGAAACTTCTATCTTTCAATAGAAGGAGAATAGAAAATGTCTATGGCTATAGATCCAAGGAAGATTTTGGGTGGTATTCTTAGCTTCACTATGTTTGCAGTGCTTGGTAATATGGTCAAAAGAGATCATTGTGATAATTCCATACCATGACTGTTTTCTATGCTTCTTATCTGAAGTTTGTTGGCTAAAAATGCCATCCCTATTTTCTATGCTTCTCATTTGTTTCCTTTTCATTATCTTTCACGAGATCGTGGTTAAAGTTGAGCACTCCAAGGGCTTCATCACATCCTCATTGACTAATGGTCCCGAATACCATGTCTCACAGGTATACTGTGTTACCTTAACTTGATTTTTTGTAAACTGATGCAGTAATCTGACTTGGCATAACTTGGGCTATAACGAAGATATTAAAAAAAGGAATGGTGACAGAGTAGCTATCCTGTGAAATGGCATAACTTAGTAGATTCCATTAGGATTGTTTGGAGAATTTGGTTAATTCTTTACCAGTTATTCTCAATGCTGGACCTGTCAGACATTGTTGTTAAGGGCAATTTACATTTCAGTAACCATTCCAAACTTTTGCTGCTTTAGTTATTCAATTGCTTCTTCACTTGGTCTAGTTCAACTAGTATGATGTTCTTTCCTCGTTCATCAATTTTTAAATTCTTATTCAGTCATTCTATTTCTGTATTTATTGTGCAAAAGGCTACTAATGTGTACCAACTTTAATGTTTAGAGTGAGAGCGTTAAACTCCTAGCAGCTGCAGCTTTAGTTGATGCACTTCGTCGTTTATCAGTCTTTCCAGGCCAGGTAATATCAGTGAAGTGCACCTGAAGTACTTTCTGTTTCGCTTTGTTTGCACCTTTGGTTTTATTTTGTAATAATTAGCTCATGTTGTTGCATCCCGGGGAGGTGTTTTATTTGCCTTTATCTTTGCGAGAGTGGGTCTTTATTTTATGAATTTTTGGTAGTTGGAGATGTATATCTATTTACAGAATCAATGCTCTTGTCAAGTGATTCTGTCATTGCTGAAATAGATTACTCTATGTATCAACTTCGAATGTATTGTTTTCAGGAGCTGTTGCAAATATATGCTAGGTGCACAAATATTTTCAAGTCCTGAGAGAATGAAGAATGTTAGAATTCAGGCTATCAGAACTTTATTGCAAAATCTTCTCAAAGTGACATTTGCTTTCAAGATATTTGTGTGTGGCTATATTGTTCCCAAATTATGTAACTTTTTAATAACATGGATTCTCAGCTTATTTAATTGTGTTCGAACTGTTAATGGATTGTCAGTTATCTGATTTCAAAAATGGTTTATATGTCATGTTGATTTCCATATGAACAGGGAAACATAATATCCTGAGCTACGACTTGGAATGAAGCCGTGGCTTTGAATCTAAGCTATGGCTTGGTTCTTAGCCTTTTTTTTTCTGTTCCAGAAAATTTTCGCAACGGCAGAATTCAGTCGCGAATGAACAATTTAGCAATGGCAGTCTCCGTTGCGAATCCCCGTTGCTGACCGAAATTCACAACGGAGCTTGTGCCGTTGCGAAAAATTGCAACATGGTGTTTTGCAACAGGGATCTGCCGTTGCGACCCCAGTCAGCGACAGCCACAGTCCGTTGCTAATCCTTAAAAATGGTGTACCTCTGGGAGTTGGGAATAATCTTCTCCATGCTTGATTCTCATAAGTGTGGTTGATTTGGCTTGATTTAGCAGGACTATTCTTATCTTCTGCACTTCTAGGGTTTGTTCTCAAACCTCCTTTATCCCCAAATGATTCTTCAAGAGATGGGAAATCAGAACCCATACTTGGATCATCACTAATCAAAGGTATTATCCCAGATTCACCTTGCAAAACACTCACAGAAGATGGAGTTTGAGCCACCATGAAGAGGAGAAATTTCAAAAAAAAAAATTAGATCTGAAAAATCGTCTGCCACGTCATCGGACTCTCTCTTTCCTCAAAAATCCCTCTCTCCACCATTTTGTCAAGGCCTTTAGGGGAGAAGAAAGAGCCTTACTAATAGTGACAACCAAACCAATCCAGCTAATATAGCATTCTTATCCCTTGTTTGACAAGGAATTTCAAAGTAGTTAGTGCCTCCCCACAATGGGTACTAAAGAGGGGTCTTATGTTTCTACAACCTCCAACCATATATTGATACAATTTAGACTATCGGTCACAGGTTACCGGTTGTATTAGTTTCCTAATATTGTTTGTAATCAGAAAGAAATGCCAAGCTGGGCATAGAAGTCGAGGATCATTCCCAACAGAAGGATCTATCTATTCCTACGTGAGGAAGAGTCGAAGTCACCTAACTTATTCTTGATGATTCAATAATACAATCGTGTTAGCCTGATTGGTTTCCAAGTTTGAAATATTTCAGGCTTTGAATCATTGAATTTGAATCTACTCGACTGCCTCTAATCACTGACGACGTATGTGTACGACCAATGCAAATTTGCAATATAGAAGAAGTCAATAGAATGAATGAGTAGTATACACAACACAAACACATGCTACATTGCTAACAGCACTGTATGACCAAGAATATACAATTATCTTCTCTCTTTTCTTTTAACTTAAAAATTTGGGAACATATAATAAGCGTGTATCAATTCTGAACTTTGACGACCTTAGGCTTTAAAACAAGCACCAAAGTAAAATAAAATGACAAACTTCAAACCGAACTAGTACAACTTAACACCGGCCAGTCCTCTACTTTCTTCCCTAAACATACTCAAAAACTGTCTTACACTTTCTTGAACAAAGTCAGTGTTATCTGGGGTTCCAGCTGACAGATGAATACAAATCCCCTAATTGTCAAAAATATATAAGAAAGAGACAAAACATATGAAAACAACCCATTTGAGAGAATTCAACTAAGGGAAACCAGCATCTGACTGACCACTCCATTTTGTTTACCTTCTTTTCACGACTGCACAGCTAGCCTTTGAAGGTGCTCAAAGAAAACTTGCAGGCTGACATCATCCGTGAAGATTATATCTGATCCAGCCGCTACATCCTGGACCGTATTGTATGTAGCCGATGGGTTCAACTTCGCTAACAAGAATCTTGCCTGAAGCAATGCCATCATTGTAAGATAAAAAAATGAAAAATTCGGGCTGGGACATTTGACGACTATCATGACCAGATTACTGACCTGAGAGCCATGTTGATCGCAGACCACCAATCGGGGGACAGGGAATCTATCCTTTATGATCAATTTTGCTTCTTCATGAGGAGCTTCTAGTAGTAGGGAAAAGGCCTGAAGAAAGGCAATTACTTCATAAATGCATTAACCTTACTAATTACATCTCTCTAAAGTAAAAGCACAAACCTTGTGCTCTGGTTCATTTTGATAACCCATGTTGCGCCACTGAGCAATTGTCAGTCCATGGAAAATAACTACACTGAAATATGAATCCAGCAAGAGGATACGGTCCGCTGCAATTGAAGCTACATCCAACAATGCTGGAGCAGGTGGTGCACTAAAAGAATATGCTATTAGTGAAGGCTGGATCATGACGACAGCATTAGTGACATTCTCCCTGTTTAATAGCATGCGGAAATAGGCCGTCTCATCCGGGCTGTTATTAAAGACCTACATGATAAGAATTTCAATGAGCAGACAATAGAGTAAAAAGAAAAGAAAGAGCAACCATAAATTTCTTTACAGTTGGTGGTCAATATACAATACCACACCTGTATAAATTGTGAGCGACGTAGATTGAACATAAATTCTGGAAATATCGAAATAGAAGGGTTTAATATAAAGGAAGATGGATCATCCTTCCTGTAATCACCAAATCTAGAACAGAGGCGGATGAGTGACCGATCTAACCATCTTGTAGCATCAAACCCTTCCTGGATAGAAAAAAGTCAAATAAGGTCATTACAAACTCATCAGATATTTTTACCAAATTTATTGAAGAAAATCCTCCAGGAGAAAGAGGAACCAAGCAGCAATTCGGACATACTGGGCACTGAAAGTTGATCCCTACATAACATTCACCATTCATATCAAAAGGAACCAGATTCTCCATTTTGCTCAAAGCTATAAAAACAGCATTTGTTTTTCCTTACACAAAATGTGGCAGACACCTCATGCCAAATGTGTATGTTAATCTCATTGATTAAACAATAAAAGGCCTCGTCAACTGAAAATTATGACACCACGAGACTATAAAAGTGTAAATTTAACAGCAAAATGGGTGAAATGTGGAAAGTACCTCCTCCTCCATCTTCAGTGAAGTTAATCTTGCCATGACAACAGCAGCAGTCTCCTGGTCAAATCCTTCTAACAATTCCTGAAGATGCATAATATCCTTGAATCAGAATCAATTTCTCCATCCAGTTAGTTACGTAATGATTAAAAAGTCCATTACATCCAAGTACTGGTAAGGAAATGCAAAAACAGAAGCTCAACAAGTAAATGCAGCCAGGGATATCAGCATACCGGAAAGCCTAAAAAAACATCCCAAGGTAGTAAATTAAGCATAAAGATTATTTTGATTTGTTCACCTAACCTCTGGGTTAGCAGTGCTATCCACCCATTTTCTTGCTACAGTCGTGACTCGAAGCCTTTGCTGTCCCTCGGGGTTCTGATAACTAAAGCCAAGTGTATGACCATGGTTATTCAGCAAAAAAGAAAACACAATGATTACTAAAAAAATGTCATAAAGTAAGTTAAGTTCAACACATGACCTACTTTGTTTGAAACTGTAAATAGAACTGCGAATTTGAAGTTTCAAGACTGTTCAACCGCTCACTTGTGGGTGAAATATCAAAGAAAACTGTCAATGAAGTACTTCTGTCAAGTCCGCAGAGCTTCCACGCTGTTGTATTCCCCTGCCCGATAACCGTATCTGCACAAGAAGATCCTTTCTGCAAAGGTTGCTCGAAGTAGTTAGCATTTTCATGCTATTAAATGTTCAGCTTGGATAACAATAATGACGTGCAATAATACAGTAACTAAGTCTATGTGGAACCCTGGATATCCAGTGCCATCAAGTGAGAGCAGAAGATTATATTATAATACACCAAACTGGAACAGTGCAAACCTTCTCCAAAGATGTGCAAGGTCCAATGATTCCCTGAATTTTGATATCCTTTGAGCAGTTGACCTCAAAGGTTCCACTGTAATGGAGAGCATACCAAGTTACATATCATAAAACTATCCCACTATACGTTCACAAATACGATGGCCAAGGTGCCAGTGCTGTTACTTGAACGGGGACAGATGTAAGAAAAAAGGAAAATCTATCATTCTAGGGGACTGGGGTACCAACAGAATTTTGCAGCATCTTACAAAAAGTTTAAGTGTCATATATATCCAGGGAAACTCACTCACTTGAACGAAAGCCCAAGTGATTGTTCACCATCCTCAAATATGCGTTTGAAGGAGTCCTTGAATACAGGATGACCGAAACTTTCAGCCAATACAACTAAACCACCAGTTTTTTCAACGACAACTTTCATCTCTGCGACTCCGACCTAAAATAACCAATCGATATCAAAAAGCATATAATTACTTCGTACCACATAGAAATATGCTCAATGAAAGTCGTCACCATGCAACAAGATGTAGCTATAATGTGGAATATTAGGGGTACTTCATTACATTTTAGAAATTGTTGAGAAAGGTTTCTATGTGGTAAAGGTAAATAGGAGAAGTAAAACTAAGCAGCATGAAGACTAATTACAATTACTCTGTAGACAAGCCGGAACCATGCAGATCAAATGAAAGCGGATTCAGTAAATGAACAGCGAACCTGATCAAGTGCAGAAGCAAAGAGATCTAGCACATGACCCTGGGTGACAAGCTGCTTGGAGAGATTTTCATAAAATTTGACAGCTTTGTAAAAATGTGGTGCTGCATCCTTATCAAGATCTTTATGAGAACGTATAGGCTCGGACAATTCTTTAGACACAATCTGCAAATAATTAAGAATTTAACCATTTAATAAATAATACAAAGATCAATGCATTATACATGAAGTAACTCGAGCATCATTTTTAGATCACTACGTAAATAAAACTTAATTGCACGGTGAGGAAAAGTGCAATTACTATGTTGTGTTTCATTGATTCAATTCCAACCAAGCGACACCACCCAAAGGTGTTACCTCAAAGTAGTCAAATTCTTGAGTATCAATATGTCCATCAAAGTACCTATCCCAATTGGACCATAGGAAGGTCATCACTCACTCGTTCATTTGTGCTCAGAAAGGGCGGGGATATATCTCGCCAATTACGAAAAACATAGGCAACCTACTTTTGTATAAATATTATGCATAGCACGCCTTATTTTGTAGTTCTAGTTTTGGTGAGTCCTCAGATTATAATTCCATACAACTTATACAAGAAGAACATGAAGTAAGCAAAGACGATGCTTACCGTCCCAGGGCCTTCAGTACAAGGACCACCAACTAGAGCTATAATACGTGCACCAGTGCCAGGCAAACAAGCTCCTACCAAACCTGCTGCAACATTTAGAGCAACACCTGTGCAGCGCAATGCTCGATGACCAGTTTCAACCGGCCATTGATCCGGTTGTAATTCATCTAATACCTGCATTACATAATTACAAATATCAAAACTCAACCTTGGTGCAATTTATTTTCCTTGAAAGCCTATATAAACAAGGCTCACCAAATCAAGTGCGTATTGGCAATCCGAAGCCGGCAATAGAAACCTATTAATACTAACTACATTATTGTTATTGTTCAATTGATGATCAATTGAGTTCCCAGCGGCCTTTGGTGGAACAATACCTCTTTGTCCAAAAGAACTAAGTCCTAATTGATCCAAAACCTCTTCTTTAGAAAACTCTTTATTACCACGAAAAACATAAACTTTAGAAAGATCAGAAAATCCTAATTCATGAACTTGAACCTGTGTACCAAATGAAATGAACCCAACTAAGGCATTATCAGGCAGTAAAGTAATAGCTTGTTTAATAGCAGATTTAACAAATTCTAATTCTTCATTAATAATACAAGAATCAAGAACAAATAAGAAAACAGGGCAAGAAGGGATTTGAGATGGAAATGAATATTCAACAGTAGTAAAATGTGGGTAAAGTTCAGCAGGAAGATTAATATCAGAAATCATTGGAGAATAATGAGGTGGGAATTGATTTCTATGGAAACAGAATGGACAGATCCATATTTTAACAGAGAAATCAACTCGAGAGAATGGGTTCAAAATACATGAACATGTTTTACAACGTAAAGGAACGTATGGTAATATTTGAATATCTGGATGAGATTTGATTGGTGATATTGATATTGCTATTGGTATTATTATTTTGTTTGCATCTAATTTTGTTGTTGGCCATGAATTCCATGTCATTCTTATTCCATCTATTCCTCCTTCTCCTTCCATTATTCCTGCATCCATCATTTGGCGGGAATGTTAACTGATTTAGGTGTTTTTTCTTTATTCTTTCCGGGGGAATATTAAAAAAAAATGAATTGGGAGGAAGAAACTGAAAGAGAGGAAACCCTCCCTCAAAGATGGAGAAGGATTGGAAACTGAAAAAGAAAAGAAGCATCGATCAACGTACGTTTCTACATGCTTTTGCCACGAAATTAGAAAAATCCATGGGCAGGAGGGCTCTGGCCCTTCTAAAAGGCCAAATCTTGGTAAAAGAAGATGTGCAGTTATTATATTCTAGACGGCTAGACTAGTCTATACCTATGTTGAACGCACACGATTAGAAAGGTGTCGTAATTGTGTCAAACACACAACCAGACACGCCACATCACGTGTCTTCATAAAAATCGGCATTGGATCCTCATATACTAACTAGACTCTTTCGGATACTCCATAAATGATTCATTTTGGTTTAGAAAATCAAATAAATTAATGTGACGTTAGTTTTTTTTCTCTTTTTATTAAATCCAAGCATTATTCGTGAAAGACTTGATCATTTATTTCATTATTATTAATTTTATTTAATTAGTATTCAAGTATTTTGAAAATACGAAAAAAAAATTCGATGAGTAGATTCTTGTAAAATCTCATTTTAATGGTGTGTGTAATATATATAACATGTCCCGGTAGCCCACTTTTTTTTAGATTTGACGTGTCCCCATAACTGTGTCGTGCCGTAACTGTATCTCGTGCTCATGTCCGTGAAACATAGGTTTATACCCAATTATAGTTTAACCTCTTAGTTTATAGGTAGACTACACTTAGCTACATGCATCGGATGCTTCATTTATTTAGTTTTAGACACAAAAACAACCGTCCAATAAAGAGAAATGTATACGAACGAGATATCCAACAACAAGACGAACAAAAATTAACGAATAGAAGAACTCTCGAGCATTTGGCGATCTCAAATGTATCCATATCAATTGAACGAGTGACTCATTTCAATGAATTATTTCTTCGGACAAAATAAGATTATGCAAACATTTACTGAAATCTCACTTATCAAATTTCATTGTGGATACCCACAATTATTTTGAAGGAATTGGCCACAGTATTACACTATATATTACCCCTTTAAAAGGATTTTGTTCCGAAATTCAAAACTAGGTTTTGGTTGCTTAAAGCAGACATAGAATACAGATTTGCGACTACATCGATTATGTTTATGATTAGCGCAAATGTTAATTTTCTCTTTCAACATCCGATATTAGAGATTGTTAATAGTTACACTTTCAAAAGCAATCGAAAATTATCATTCCATGAGAAACTAGAGATAGTACATCACAATATATAAACATGCTCAGTGTAATAGAGAAGATACCCACAATCCTCAATCATGAACCTTATGTTCCAGTACCGGTTGCTGACAACGAGTTCAGGAATGATGAAGAATTATGTAAAGGTATTTTTTCTAGTTAACTCTTTGTAGCAATACATCTTGCAACTATTAAAGTTTATTTAGTTAAATTTTACTTTGGAGATGATCGCAATACCTAATCCTTATCGATTATTATGTATATTGCTTATTTTGCGAGATTTGTTCTTTGATATCATATTTCTGGCGATTCGAACGGATATCTCATATGTTCTCATAGGTTAAGCACTTAACTCTTTGTGTTCGTAACTGGCTAAAAATGAGTAAACTATTTTGAGAATTGCAATATTGATCTTCCCACAAGTACACTTTTTTAATATATTACGGGGATTCCATAAGATGTTTTTAGTTTTTCGCTTTTCCTCCCCGAAACTGTAACTGGCAGTCAATAAGATCGAGAATTTTAATCTCTATGTTCGTTCATCGCTACATAAGATATAATTTTTATGTTGAGTCATATATCCCTAAAATTAAGCTCCTTATTCATATCACTAAAATTAAGCTCTTTGTTCGTAACTGGCCTAAAGAATAATTTTTGTCGATGTTATTTTTCTCACAAATGTAATGTTTCTTGGTGTCTCTAATATTAAGATCATTGCTTTTAACTTCTTTGTTCGTTATTGACGAGAAGAGAGAAAAATAGTCCGGATAAAAATTTACTGGTAAATTTGTTAATGTTGTTAGAGAAAGGTCACTCATGTTGCTCTTTTGAGAATGATATTAAATGGAGGAGAGTGCAGTTTGACCTTGTGCTTAATTGTTATAACTTTGTGGGGAGTGCGGTTGTGGAATTATAGGATATGATTGTACCTTTCTCTCTCCTTGATGAAGACGCTAAGTTTACTTAGTGGAATCATCTTATAAAGTTGGTATGTTATCTTTAGTGTCGAAAACTCTTCTGTATAGTTCATTACGATCCCTTGTTTTTTGCCTTTGCAAATTTTATTGATAAAATGAGGGAGAATTATTTGGTAGTATTGTGCTATAACATATGGCTTTTTGGAGCATTATGTAAGGGGGGTGAATTGAGAGTTGTAGGTTTCACCTATTAAGAAAAAGTGATAAGTAAGAATTAAGGAGGAGAACATATCACCATAGTATTGCTTCAAAGTTTGGTATGTCCTGGACTTTGAGGTAGGAAAAAATACTATGCACCGGTTTAACAACCGTTGAGTAGATTGACTTTCTCATTATAGAAAAGCTCTAAACTCATAATTTGTTATCGCTACGGATCTTCAACAACAAGGGTGCTGAAACAATCATATGCATAACCATATAATAACTTGAAGAACAAAGAATTCAAGACGATGTTGAGGCATGATGGATTTAGAGCAGATGAAAGATTATTTATTTTGAATCCATATGTATTGATAGTTTATTGACAAAGGGGGAGATTGTTAGAGCACTGCTCGGTCGAACTCGCAAATTTTGTTATCTCAAGCTTGTTATCAATGTTAGATGCACAAAACTATATCTTGATTTCTAGTCTACTAAAGTTAAGTCACGGACTAGGATTAGAGTATGGTAGTTGAGTACCAGATATCACTGAGTAACCCTCGAATATTGAAGACTAGAGATCAAATGAAGACATTTGGAGAACTTCATTGGAAAAAAGGTATGTGAAGACTAAACTATCCTACTTACTCACGGTATTTACGTTCCATCTTATGACACTATGTCGTACAATTTTAATAGACTTAATATCGCAAATAAGAAATTTAGAGCCAAGCTTGCCTTGATAAATCTCTCGAAATATGTTTCAAGCAATGGATGTTCATAGATCCTTGACAATCTTGGTTAAGAATAATTTATTGTTCATGAACTATTTTGTTTCAAGTTAATCATTTGGAAACTGCCCAAGCAATGATATTTATTATCTATGGAGATTGAAAATGTTTCAACTTGTTTAAGAGAGTTTTTGATGGGTAAAAGTGATTTACTGTTTAAAGTATAAAATGGTGGAGTTGGCAGATGCTAGATGAAGCAAATCATTAAAAACTTTTAAACAAATGTAGCACACGGGAGTGCTTTGAGTTCGAGAGACCAATTTGTAAAACTATGGCCTAAACCAAGAAATGACTATTCCAAATTCAATTCGGTCAAAATGGGAGGAGAAGGGTCTATCTGTAGGGAGAGAAGTTGAGAATATGGATTGGATTGCAAATGTTTTAAAATGCTTTGAAGATGATTTATCTGTGTTAGATTGAGATAAGGCTTTTGTGTGTGATAATGTTAAGTTGTCGTAAATTATCTTTATCATAGATTGAGAACCTATTTGTAGCTGAGGTAGTTAACACATTGATCTTGTGCAAGTGCTGACAGTTGTAAGTAAGTGGAAGAGTAGAGAAGTGGAGATCATGATGAAACCAGTTCCACTTCATTGGAAAAATTTTGTGGTTGTCAGACTACTACTCTATTTATTCTTTAAGTGTCAGCACGACTTACTCACTTTCTCATCGTGGAGGTATTGCTACATCGCACGTCTGTACACCGCCACACAAAAACCCTAGTGAATATCCCCCGTGTGAAATTATTGTTGTCTCGATGGTTAAGTCTTCTTTACAGACGTATTTATTTGGTCAACGTTGAGCATGATACTAGTCTTAGCATATTGATGAGTGAGAGGAATGTTGCTAGTTAAAGCAATATTGCAATTTAGATGAATATTGCTAGCTGGAGCAAAAGAGACAAGTATTGCTAGTCAAAGAAATATTGTTAAGTAAATGAATACTGCTAGTTAGAACAATATTGCTAAATATATGAATATTGCTAGTCAAAGCATGTAGATGGGGAAAAACGATTCGCTGGTTTTTACGGAATTGAGGAGATGGTCGCACGGAGGAGACTCCTTGAACCGAACGAAATGATTAACCTCACACAGATGCACTGCAAGAAGGGAGTGCTTTGAATTCGAGAGATCAATCTGTAGTACTCCGGCCTAAACCAAGACAATGGCCGTTCCAGAGTAAATTCGGTCACAAGAGAGGATGGGTCGGTCTGTAGGAGGGAAGCTGAGAAATGTGTGAGATCAATGGTGATCGAAGATTGTAGGTGTGTTGTGTATTCTTAAAATAAGATAAATTCTGAATGATTGAGTTTGGTCTGTTGAGAGTTGGATTGCTAATCTCGTATTTTCTGTTTGACGTGAGATTGTCCTTGTCTCAATCATGATTCAGAGATTTATTTATATTATTGGAATTGAAAACACCACGATCTCATGAAGTGTGACAGTTGATGGAATCAAAGAATGGGGAAGTGGAAATCGTGCTAAAACCAGTTGCTCAACGTGCGGAGACTTGATTGATTTTCCATCCACTACTTTGTTAACTCCTTCAACTGATTGCACGACTTGCTCACATTCTCATCGTGTGTATGAACACACGTGCCGTAGACCGCCAAACCAAAACCCTAGTTAATATCCCCCCATGTAACACGATTGATGTCTCGTGTGATTGTGGAGTCTGCAAGGCAAACGTGTATTTAGTTAGTTAGTTGTTGACTTCATGACTTCATGGGACGATGAGTCCTTGTATTGTTGAGTCAAACGTGGTTTGGAAATGTTCTGAGACTCATGAATTGAACATGTCTATTGAGACATAGATATGATGTGTGAATAAGTTAACGTGAGCAAATATTGCTCATTTGATGAATTGTTGAACCAATATTCTTTGATTTGAGCAAGTATTGCTCATCTGAGCAAATATTGCTCGTTTGATGAATTATGGTAGCATGACCAAATAAAATATTAAATC
>JAJJWW010018910.1:0-167138 GCA_023531295.1 Papaver armeniacum
GGAGAGAAACCGTGTAGAAATTGTCCCAAAAACGCTCGCCGGAAAATCGGGATTGTGGCGGAATCCCACCTAATCGTCGCCGGAAAATATTTCGGGACCGCCAAGTCAAACCGGCCACTTCGGGTCAACGGGTCAGGACCGGTCGGGTCAATAAGGGTCGGATCGGGTCAATCACTTGGTAGTCGGGTGAGTCGTGGTCGGGTCGAGTCTTACTCAGTGGATAGGCCGAGTGGCCAAAGCCATTGCACAAGCTTGTCTTTGTGTTGCACAATCCTTGGATAGCCAGCCATCATGGCCAACAACTTCAAACCCAGTGAGAGCACATTACCACAAATCCAATTGTATTGCATCCGAATCACTCCCCTGGATTAAGCACAACCCTTCTCTCAAATTATCACAACTCATTCAGCTCCATCAAACCCTCAACAAGCATCTACCAATCTCGGTTAACGGCTCTTACACCCGCTCTTTCTCCATCTCGATCACGAGACTCACAAACTCCATTTCCAGCTTGCTGCCAAAGAATTCAGCCTATAACTCCATGTATTGACAAACACACACCCTGCAAATTCACTAGTATTTACTCGCATTTTCAACCCGAGCACGGCCAAAGATCATAACCTCGCAATTTCCATCTCATTCTATTTTCCCCGTAGCTACCGCAACAACCATCAACTCAACCTCGCACTTGCTATATTCATTCCATGCCTGCCTTCCACAACAACATCTCATTTCAATCCCCATTCCTTCATCCATTCATCTCGAAACAACCACCATTTCCACCTGCCATTACATTGTAGCTACCATCTTGGCTTCTATTTGCTTGCACTTAGCCCTTGCGGCATCATTTCACAATTTGTTGCACTTCAAAGACATAATCATCCAAGAACATCACCACGGATTAGCCTGCAATACCTCAAGACCAAGCTCGGCAGCAACACAACTCAAGCTCAATAACCTGCAATCATCCTAGCATGCATCTATCATTCATTTCATTTCGGTCCCTTGCTCTCTCTCACAAAGAACCTACCAACTTTACAATTGCATCCTTCCTTGAAATCGAGCAGCACTTCTTCTTCCATCAATCTTGCCCCTGAACCTGCATCTCTATCAAATCACCACCAAGATAAATTTCATTCAGCTCAACTCCCTGTATCAACACCAAGAGCAACACAGCTTCATCTTCATTGTCTACATCTCAAGGCCAGTAATTCCAGCAGATTTGATCCTCTCTGCCATACCCATTTGCTTCATTGATTCTATAGCAGCATCACATCTCCCATTTTAATTGCAACTCCACACTGTTTCTTCTGCCAATCTCAATCACGATCTTCTTCCATTCGTGCCAGCATCTTCCACTGATCCGCACTCTAGCTCGAACTCCATTTACAATGGCAGCCAACCCTCCTTCTTCTTATCGTCCCCATTCACCGCCAAACTCCGAATCCCATCACCAAGCTCGAGCTAAACCCCTCCATACCCGATCAACAACACTTAAGCCGTCGTCACCGCAATCTTCTACTCAATCCATTACCTCCGGAACCATCACCGCAATCGTTGCCTTGGATCTTGCTTCTCGAACCCTAATTTATGTGAAAACCCCAAATCAACGAGAATCCAACCGTGCTTGAAACTCATATCCGATAACCCATCTTCGATTCCACATCGATTCGACCCGGTTCTACCAGTAAATCCCTAATTCAAACTATTCATTCTCGTCCGATCTCAATAAAACCATGGAACCCTAACTCGAATTTCTTGAATTCTTCTTCAATTCCTCATTTGGATCAGTAAGCTCTACGTGTCGCCATCCTCTTCATCAATTTCTTATTAACTCCAACTTGAGCATAACCCTGTCTACTTGACCTTCAACTCGATTCCTCACAGAGCCCCTTTCTTTCGAATTCCAATTTCGGGTGATGATAATGATTGAGAAAATAACATTTCTCGATATTCAGGTTTATGCGTAAGAATGGGGATGGTTATTTACGCCTGGTCGCTTCTGATAAGGGCTAACCAAATTGACCTTCCCTTAACCTTACGGTCATAGTTAGCACTCCTCTAAGAAGAGTTGTCCTTAACGAGAATGACTACCCCTTAATGTACAGTGGGGTGGCAATAGCACTTAGCCTATGAAATGACCATGTTGCCCTTTTAGTCCTTTGAGTTCTTCTTTTTGCTCATAACTTCCTCATACGAACTCCGAATGACTCCGTTCTTTCGCCATTGTCTTCATCTTTTCGTGCTCTTCGAGATGATGAGAAGAAATCTTGGATTTGAGCGAGTTCCACTGGGTCTTTGGCCCAAATGACTCCATTGCACCTAATAAACTCAAAAGCAGACATAAGATACATAATTTACAAGAAAACTCTTAAAAGAAAGCATAAATACTAGATATAAAATTAGGTGTTTTACGACACCTATCAGATTCCCCCACACTTAGACTTTGCTAGTCCTCGAGCAAATCAAACAAAACAAAAATAAAAATACAACAACTCCGTGACGTCGAGGCTACGGTTAATTTTAGCATAAATAACAAGCCTTTAAACCCTAGGTGTCCCTAGTGGACGAGTTATAGTCTCGTGAAGGTTTACTAGAGATATACCTACAAAACCTATATTTCAAACTCCGTCTATTCGTGACAAATCAATGAAAGAATCCAAAATGACTACAAGAGGAGGTACCTTGCAAATTCAATTCATATATTAGTAAATAAACTCTAATTAGATAGTCGAACAAGCCACAATACTCGGAAACTAACAAACCACAATCACAATGAAAAGATAAAGAAGATGGATATAGATGTAGATGATGGCGAATATTCTCAAGTGTTCGATGTTTCCCATATCTGTCGAAGGTCCTTTGCTAAGATGAACCTAATCCTATTGAGTGAGCTACTTGGTGCTGAATGCTACATCAAATCAATTGGCATATACAAGGGAACCAAAAGTGACTTTATTCAACACAATAATAATTTCTTCTTTTTTTTTTTTTTTTTTTTTTTTATATAAAATCGGATCAAACTGGATCCAATTCCTTTTTTTTTAGACGGCATGATTAGATCTTTTGGATCCAAGCGCATGCTTCTTGTCGGCAAGTACATGATAGTTGCCTTGGATCTGCATTCCACGCTTGTTTAGGCGACGGAGACGGGGACAACGTTTCACACATACTGCTATTCCCAAGTGTCTTTTTATTCCGTTTTGGTCTAATTGGTCGGTCCTTTTTTTTTCTTTTCTTTTCTTTTTTCAATTTTTTTTTTTTTTTTTTTTTCTAGTAACTCAACCACTCTATTTCATCCTAGCAGTAATAACACGTCGATTTTTAGTGACCCACCAAAGCACTTAGAGAACAATAGATAAATATGGAAAAATAAAAATAGAATGTGATATGGTGATATTCGAGATATGGTAACGACTATCATGTTAATTTGTGATTTCGAGCTATATTCGTCCCCTTTTAGTTAATTGGTTCCTCAACTCCTGCATTCAAAATGGTTCCATCCACTAATGGTGTCAAAAACAAACATATAAATGCTCCCCCACACTTAAACTTCACATTGTCCTCAATGTGTAAAACCGAAAGTTCTGAATTCTGACGTAACAGCAGATAAAACGCAAAAACTGTGCAAATTGGTAAGGAATTTGAAAAAACTCCATTTCACAAAAGTTGTTCACCTACGTGTTTTCTACACAGTGTCAAAATTTCACAGTGTTTTGATAAACGGTCTGACAGTTATGGTCTCTGGACTGAACTACGCGCAGTCTGAAATTTTCTGACGAAAACGGTATTCGTCATAATTCTCTTCTAAGATAGATTACGGACTCAATGAAATTAAACATAGGGATGCAAATATGATATAAAAACAGTAAAAAATAAATAAACGAAACAAAAATAAAAAGCAAAAGGATAAGAGATACAAAACCGGTGGGTTGCCTCCCACTAAGCGCTTGTTTTATAGTCGTCGGCCCGACTTAGCTTCTTGTAAGATTCATTCCCCATACACCAATAATCGGAAAAGTTGGGGATCCGTCCATAGAACCTGTTTTGCAAACACTAGCTTCACACAAATATTAGTAACATAAAGCAAAAGTGAAGCTATGAACCGATAAAAGCTTCCCCCACACTTATTCTTGTCCACACTTGGAAGTGTATAAAGAATATAGAAGTCGGAGTACCTCCACGGTTTTCTGGTTCCATAACCTGCATAGTATGAGAATCAAGTATCTCTAATGGCGGAAAACGAGAAACAAAGTCATTCAACAATATTCTCAAGCACATATATTCAAACCAATAAGAGGTAAAGGAGAAGAAACAATAGGCAAAGGGTTAGATAAACCTTTCACAATCTCTTGTATTACGGAATCCTCTTCATCCTTGAAAAACTCAAGTGAATTATTCACCTCTTGTGTATCATGGTCCTCTATCAAACCTTGCAACCATTCTTCATCCGTTTACGCCGTAACCAAAGTCTCAACATAAACATCATCATTACAATCATTTGCAAGCTCAATTGGGTCTTCCACAATATTGGTCATAACGGTTTCATTCTCAACATATTCCTCCTTTTTGTTGTAAGGCACATACTCTTTTGCGGATCCAAATTTTATCATAAGAAACTTTTTTAGAACACTCAAAAATGCATCATCCTCAAGCTCCACCCTTTGAATAGGCTCTTGATCATTATTAAGATCAATGCTTGAGTAATCTACACAAGTGTCGACATATTCCTCTTCGTCTTCATCTTGATCCCAAAAAGACTCCTCGGAGATGTCACCATGAGTTGTTTCAAGCAATGTATCATAATCACCGTCACTATCATAGTCAACATAAGATTGTTCCTCGCTGAATTTAGTGTTGCTAATCTCAAACTCATCCTTTTGAATAGGTGAATGATCATTATTAAGATCAAGAGTTGAGTTAACTACACAATTATCCACGAAATTGCCCAAGGATTGGCCTTTTTCAACATTAGCATCAATCAAATATTCATCACAAACCATATGCACATTAGAATTATCCATATCTTCCTTGTATTGATCAATGTCTCTTCGCAAGATAGTCATACCTTCACGAAGTTCTTGGAGTTGCTCGTTTGTAGTCTCTTTAGCTTTTCGAAATTCCTCTTGTAAAAAGGTGGAAACTTTATCTATAAAATTAGAGACTTTTTGTTCACAAGCATAAGAATCCTCCCATCCTTGTTGTTGTTCACACACATACTCACCATAAGGTTGTTGAGGAAAACCACAAGGTTCCATGGAATATTGGCCATAACCAATGAATTGGTTTTGATTATACCCATGGAATTGGTAGTTATCATATTGTTGAGGTTGAAAACCGCATCCGTTGTTCCAATATGCTCCTTCCATAGAAATTAGCACCTGAAATAATTCTCAAACCGGTTAAAACCCGAAAAAAGAAAAAAAAAAAAAAACAAAACTAAATACAAAAAATAAGAAACCAAAAACAATTAACAACCCTTTGCCTCCCGCAGCGGCGCCAAAATTTGATCGCTGTCGTAAGCGACACAAATATAATTACACTTTCGTACTACTCAAAATATAAATATAGCAAGGGCAAGAAAGGATCGATCCCACAGAGAGGTCTAGGTTGTCAAATTGTTATGGTTTCCTATATAAAACACCCGGAAAGAATTTATGATTGTGTAAATAAAAATAAACAAAAAGCAAATATAAAAGCAAAGAAACAAATAAGATAGAAGAGATATTGGTTAAGGATTTCGTTTTCATTCACTAACATGCTTTTCACAATAACTAGAATTGATATTTAATCTCAACTTTTATCAAAGACCCTAGAATACCTTGATCGCAAGAATATCCCGCAAATCTCCTCATGTCATCAACAAACACATTAAAAGATGCGAATATGAATTCTACCTAAAGGAACAACCTAACGTGTAAAAGCACTAATCAAGTTTAATTCCCTAGATGCGTTAAGTTCTATGAAATCAGGCCAATCAAAGCAATTGAACGTGGAAAGCGCACTAATTCAATATAACAAAGGTTACGATTCACATATGATCATAAGAATATATCACTACAAACTATAATCATATTATGCTACTTGTATCCAAGGAATATCACTTTTGCGTATAATAAACCCTAAACTAGCAATAGATGTGATTAGAAGTTCTACCAATTTGCAACTTGACAAAACAATCAATCAATCATAAAACAATATTTTGAGAGAATTGCACACGATAATTATGAGACAAAACTAATGTATTGAATCAAAGAATCATGCTTTGTGAAATCCAACTATTCCATAACCAATAATAAACTTAGGTACTCATATTCAAGGAGTTCATCACAAGAAGAAAGAGAAGTTTCATGTTCTAAACCCTAGAAAACAAGTAGTGGAAAAAGAATTAGAAAAGATAATAATAAAACGTATGAGAAAAGAGATCCAAGATATCCCATAGATAATAAAAGTCTTCTCTTTATATAGCTCCACTCCTTCCAAAACTAGGTTTTGTCTTCAAAGTCCATTAGTTGGAAATTCACCCGGCCCACCATGGAGAGAAACCGTGTAGAAATTGTCCCAAAACGCTCGCCTTAGGAAAACTGGGATTGTGGCGGAATCCCACCGGAATCGTCGCCGGAAAATATTTGGTGTGACCGGCCAAGTCAAACCGGCCACCGGGTCAACGGTCGGGGACCGGTCGGGTCAACTGGGTCGGATCGGGTCAATCATCGATCTGAGTCGGGTGAGTCGGGGGTCAGGTCGAGTCTTACTCGCTGGATAGGCTGAGTGGCCAAAGCCATTGCACGGAGCTTGTCTTTGTGTTGCACAATCCTTGCGCATAGTGACCATCATGGCCCTGCAACTTCAAACCCCAGCTGAGAGCACATTACCACAAATCCAATTGTATTGCATCTGAATCACTCCCCTGGATTAAGCACAACCCTTCTCTCAAATTATCACAACTCATTCACAGCTCCATCAAACCCTCAACAGCATCTACCAATCTCAGTTAACAGCTCTTACACCCTGCTCTTTCTCCATCTCAGTCACAGACTCACAAACTCCATTTCCAGCTTGCCAGCAATTCAGCCTATAACTCCATGTATTGACAAACACACACCCTGCAAATTCACTAGTATTTACTCCTGCTTTTTCAACTTTGAGCACATTGACATCATAACCTCGCAATTTCCATCTCATTCTATTTTCCCGTAGCTACCGCAACAACCATCAACTCAACCCGCACTCCGCTATATTCATTCCATGCCTGCCTTCCACAACAACATCTCAGCTCAATCCCCATTCCTTCATCCATTCATCTCGAAACAACCACCATTTTCCCTGCCATTACATTGTAGCTACCATCTTGGCTTCTATTTGCTTGCACTTAGCCCTTGCGAGCATCATTTCACAATTTGTTGCACTTCAAAGACATAATCATCCAAGATAACATCACCACCAGATTAGCTGCAATACCTCAAGACCAAGCCCTGGCAGCAACACAACTCAAGCTCAATAACCTCGCAATCATCCTAGCATGCATCTATCATTCATTTCATTTCAGTCCCTTGCTCTCTCTCACAGCAACCTACCAACTTTACAATTGCATCCTTCCTTGAAATCGAGCAGCACTTCTTCTTCCATCAATCTTGCCCCTGAACCTGCATCTCTATCAAATCACCACCAAGATAAATTTCATTCAGCTCAACTCCCTGTATCAACACCAAGAGCAACACAGCTTCATCTTCATTGTCTACATCTCAAGGCCAGTAATTCCAGCAGATTTGATCCTCTCTGCCATACCCATTTGCTTCATTGATTCTATAGCAGCATCACATCTCCCATTTTAATTGCAACTCCACACTGTTTCTTCTGCCAATCTCAATCACGATCTTCTTCCATTCGTGCCAGCATCTTCCACTGATCCGCACTCTAGCTCGAACTCCATTTACAATGGCAGCCAACCCTCCTTCTTCTTATCGTCCCTGTTCACTGCCAAACTCCGAATCCCATCACCAAGCTCGAGCTAAACCCCTCCATACTGATCAACAACACTTAAGCCGTCGTCACTGCAATCTTCTACTCAATCCATTACCTCCAGAACCATCACTGCAATCGTTGCCTTGGATCTTGCTTCTCGAACCCTAATTTATGTGAAAACCCCAAATCAACAGAATCCAACCGCTGCTTGAAACTCATATCCGATAACCCATCTTCGATTCCACATCAGATTCGACCAGTTCCTACCGTAAATCCCTAATTCAAACTATTCATTCTCAGTCTGATCTCAATAAAACCATGGAACCCTAACTCAGAATTTCTTGAATTCTTCTTCAATTCCTCACTGGATCTGTAAGCTCTCTGTGTCGCCATCCTCTTCATCAATTTCTTCTATTAACTCCAACTTGAGCATAACCCTGTCTACTTCAGCCTTCAACTCGATTCCTCACAGCAGCCCCTTTCTCTGAATTCCAATTTCAGGTGATGATAATGATTGAGAAAATAACATTTCTCGATATTCAGGTTTATGCGTAAGAATGGGGATGGTTATTTACGCCTGGTCGCTTCTGATAAGGGCTAACCAAATTGACCTTCCCTTAACCTTAGCTGGTCTATAGTTAGCACTCCTCTAAGAAGAGTTGTCCCTTAACAGAATGACTACCCCTTAATGTACAGTGGGGTGGCAATAGCACTTAGCCTATGAAATGACCATGTTGCCCTTTTAGTCCTTTGAGTTCTTCTTTTGCTCATAACTTCCTCATACGAACTCCGAATGACTCCGTTCTTTCGCCATTGTCTTCATCTTTTCGTGCTCTTCGAGATGATGAGAAGAAATCTTGGATTTGAGCGAGTTCCACTGGGTCTTTGGCCCAAATGACTCCATTGCACCTAATAAACTCAAAAGCAGACATAAGATACATAATTTACAAGAAAACTCGCAAAGAAAGCATAAATACTAGATATAAAATTAGGTGTTTTACGACACCTATCATGCAGCTCTGGAGCGACGCAAACGGAAAGTTCAACTTGCTTAGTTGGCATAGACGTGACAGATTTAATATACACATGCATCTCTAAATCAGTGATTTGAGCCTCTAGCTGATCCAAAAGTGATGAACGTGTGAGTTGGGCATCATAAAAATGTTCATTTCCACCCTTTGGCGAATGATACATGTGCGAATAAGAACTAGGGTCTATATATTCAAGCTCAGGACCCTGAAAAGGTCTGTAATATTCCCTATAATTATCAACATTTGTGGGAGGCTCATAATGTGAAGCATCCCTGTAAGCAAGTTCTCTGATTGATTTCTGTGATGATTTCTCATCCCGAGCACCAGTCCAAAATCCAAACATTTTTATTTTTTTTGAAACAAAAATGAAACAAATTTATTCTAAATGCTACTAACAGGTCCTAAACAGAATGATGCATGCAAAAACTATATCTAAGCTACTATGTCTAAACACAACACGCAATACAAGATTACACTAACAAAAACTAACAAGAAAAATTAAAAATGATGCTACTATGACAATGGCAGAGAGATGTGACGTCTATCAATCTTGAACTGGGTTTCTGTTGGACTATGGCAATAAAAAAATTGTTAACTAACGAGAGGCCAACTCGTATTTGTCAACAAAATATGAATCTCGGTCGTTAACCCAATATCAAAACCATTCAGGCTAAGCAATTACAAAGCAGAGACGTCATTTTGTTATAGTGTCTAGAAACTTACCTGCGGTACGCATCCGGTAGAAGACTTTGCTAAATTGAATATTGATAATTTTTGTGTAGCTTCCGTGGTAGTTTCTCTAGTACCGCCGAGACAGAGACGGGCGTTGGTCACCACAACAAACTCGCTCCTCTCTTGTTGTCGCAAATTTATGAGCACCTGATAATACTCAAGGGAAAATCTTAGTACCCAAATATGTATATACAAACAAATGAATCAATCCTACAGAAAATGAAACGATATGCAGTAGTATATACAATACTATCATTGAGTAAGCCAAAGACGGTGAAAATAAATCACATGAGTATGAAAGGCTAAGTTATTATGAACCTAAACTATGAATTACAACTAATTGGGACCATGAGACACTAAATGACTATTATGCAATCTCGTATCTAAATAATGAGCTATAGCTAACCTATCCTATTATAATTACATATAAATCTTTAGTAGAAAAAATAAGGAAAAATGTGTAATGAAGGGAAAACAAAATGACAATACAAATGAGAGCTACAGATTGTGAAGGACTAAAATTAAGATTAACCAAAAATAAGACAGACAGGACAAAGGCTACTTAAACCAAAATATAAAATTTACTGACAAAATTCCTAAACAGACAAAGGCTATAAAAAAAATGTAATGCAAGGTCAAGAATCTACATGGCATACTCTAATTATGTACGTAGAGAGAAAATAAATGATTAAAACCTACAAATGACACTAGATTAACTTAATTTAAGACAAAATACTAGACTATATAAACAGGAACAAAGTTACTTAACTATCCGACACAAATACTAATGGAAGCTAAGACTCACACTAACCAAAAAGCTACGAAAGCAGGACAAATAAAAAAAGTTTTAAAATGATGCGGGATTTATATGCAAATGGACTAACTAAACTACAATACAACATCAAAGTTGTAGATTGCAGTAACAAAAAACAAGACCTCACAAATAAGCTAAGTAAACTACACTAAGTTAAACTAATAACATGAAAACAGAAAATCTAAACACATATATACAGGATTGAGCTAAAATCAGTAAAGCGGAACCAAAGAAACAATTACACCGCTACAGGAGTCCCCGTAGGGCGCCAAAAACTTGGTAGGTCTCCAAACAATACCTACAATAAAAAGCGCAAGTGAAAAGTGTCGATACGCAAACACGGGGTAAGCATGGTCGATCCTCATGGACAATGTGGGTGTACAGTTGAAGCTATGGTCTCACTACAACTGACTTAGAACAAGAGTAACCAAAAATGGGGGGTTTTGTCGATACGACTGAGAGGTTAGTAGTGACTGAGATAACAAAAATGAAAGCAAAGAGTAATCTAACAAGCAAATAAATAGGATGCTAGGGCAGTCGAATCCACCTCTTAACCTGTTCTCCTTGATTTATCAAAAGACGGAACAAAACTCATAGGTTTATTCGTGGGAGACGGATTTATCTATTCTGTAGACTTTTCTGTGTGATATAGATTTTTTTATTAAAGTCTTAGACTTCGGGTCGTAGCAACTCTTAGTTGTGGGTGAGATCAGCTAAGGGAATCAAGTACGTAGCATCCTGCTGGGATCAGAGGCGTAGGAGCATAACTGTACCTTGGATCAGTATGAGATTGATTGGGGTTCAACTACAGTCCAGACCAAAGTTAATTTGGAGTAGGCTAGAGTGTGTAGCGGCTTAATACATTGTGTGTTCAATCTGGACTAGGTCCCGGGGTTTTTCTGCATTTGCGGTTTCCTCGTTAACAAAATTCTGGTGTATGTGTTATTTCTATTCCGCATTATATTTATTTATATAATTGAAATATCACAGGTTGTGCGTTGTTCAATCAATTAGAATATCCGACCTTTTAGGTTGTTGATTTAAATTGATTGACACTTGGATATTGGTCTTTGGTACCATCCAAGTTATCTCTCTTTGATAAAGACTACTTGATTTCTATTTGCTTGAGTAAAAATCAAATCGAGAGATTGAGATATAAACTCTTTGATATACTTTTTATCTAGATTGAGTCATTGTCTAGTTGATTCTCTAGAAAGTATATTGGAGTTTGTCCATACAGATTGCTGATCGAATTGTTGGGTGTGGTTGTTAGACCCCCGCGTTTTCAATTGGTATCAGAGCAGGCAAACACCTTAAACCTAACAAGTTTGTGTTTGTTCGTTCCTTAAAAAATTTGTCCATGGGAAATTTCTTTGGAAAACTTGCTCTTGGCATACGTAACTCACGCCGTAGTTGCGGGAAATCCCACACTACACCCCTCACTCGGTTTTGCTTGACTAATTCATTGAAAGACATGTGATCAAGAATATTTATTAATTGATTCCATGAAATGTTTACAGATACAATAGAATTACACTTGGAAATTAAAGCGCTCTTAAACTTTCTCTCTCTAATGACTTGCTTCACAATTCAAAAAGATCTCCCTCTTCAACGAGACTCATTTAGCCCTTTATATAGGGTAATACATAGTGGATGAATGACTAAGCTATCCTTTATTTTCGGGAATGTCTCGCTGAAGTATCGCAAGTGTACGAATATTCATTCTCGCGACACTTCTTAACCCTCGCCAGGTTTCGTGTCTTCCAATTGTTTTGTTTGTCGTTATTCATCGCGTCGTTTATTTTAGCTCCCTGCGACTCCCTCGCGACACCGTCGTTTATTAATCCGCGAACCTTGTCGTTGCGATATTATGATCCTACATCTTGCCTCTTTTTCCTTGAATATTGCTTGAAGAGCGATTTGAAGGAAAAATTCGTTGTTGTAATTATCCTTGGTTTCAATCGGTGAAAGAACGAGCGAAAGAATATTTTCTTGAAAAGTACGTACTTGCCTCTATTCTTTTAGCGAAGTTAGAAGCTTCTTTGTAGTATATATATGAAGTTAGTCTCTGTCTCTCCTTACATCTCCTCTGCGAGGAGAGAATATCATGAGAATCAATATTTTGATTTGCCGCAACTACTTATCTTTATCTTTTGACTCCGTACTATTACCTGATTTTGACTATTAAAGTCTTTTCTTGACACGTCTCTTCCACCCGTTTATTCTCGTCCGTTCGTGTCTCTTCTCGCATTAAATGCCCTCGTTTTCCTTAAGAATCTTTTTGATTTTTCTATATATAGCTTTCTTTTCCTCCTCTTTTCTTCCTTTAATTTCTCTCTGCAACTTTTCTTGACTCTCTCCTTCCGCAATTTGCGCTCTCCCGCTCTTGTAATTCTTTTCTTCATCCCTTCTAACGCTGATCCTAATTTCCAATCTCCCATCCATTCCCATACTGATAATGGCTTTCATTAGTCGTGCATACAAATCTTCTTTTGATGAAGTTCAACAGAAGTTGCTCGAGAAGGGTTTTACTCTATCAACCATTCACGATCAAGAATCTTCATCTATTCTTTCTGCAAAGTTGTTTTACGATCATCAATGTGATGATCAAAAAATTATAGTCTAGCTAGGTCAGACTTCTCGCGAGGACTTCCCATTCCCTTATACAATCTGAGATGCCTTTATTTTATGAAATCTTGGCCCATGAAAAATTCTCTCATTTGTTTATCAATTATGTGGCGATTGCATTCGCCTAATGCTTGAGTTCGCGAACCGTGGTCTTTGGCAAAGGATCTTTATACCCTAATCTTACATTAGAAACCCCGATTTCGCAAACTTGGAAATAGATCTTTGAGAAATATCTTTTGTAGAGAACTTTTTGAAAATTATTCGGTGATAAAGATGAGGAATGCGAAATCTCATTGGGGCATTCGCTTTGAAAAAAGAAGGATAATGTCCACGAGGATAAATTACTCATGCAAGATATTGGTGGCACCCGGGCAATAATACTTCTCCTCGCCACTCCAAGGATGAGAAGTGGTGGGTTGTACCCTTGATTTTAAATGGCCCTTACATCGCGGGCTCGCATATTCTTCTGCGAATCTCGCGAGGATATCATCCTTGGGAATTCAAATGGCACGATAAGGCAAAAGAGTATGTTTTCCACTTCAAATCTTGCCCTCGCAACTTTCTTTTTATATTTCTTTGAGTTTGTGGAATTTTCGGATCGCCAAATTGAGAAGAAGCTACAAGGATGATCCGTTGGAGAGTACTCTGACGATACTTCGATTGCTTACGAGTGAAGTAAGAAACATTTCCTTTGTTATTTGAAACAATATTGTTGCCTCTGTTTCTTATCTTTAACCGTATGCGAAGGTTGCCTCTGTTTCTTATCTTTTAATCGTATGCGAAGGTTGGAGTTGAAGAAGGCTGCAGTAGCATGAAGATTAGAAGTAAAGGGTAAAACCGTCGTTCGCAAAGGTAGATCTTCTGCTCCCTTAACTAAGAAGCGAAAGACTCGGTCTTCTTCTCGCCTTAACTCAAGCTCCGAATCTTCGACGAGGATAACCATGATTCGAATCCCTCTCTCACTAAAGAGATTCCATTGGCGGTTCTTCTATGGATCGGTTATCTAGCATCTTCTCGGACTCTTTCCAAGGAATGGGAGATGCTCCCTAGCTTCCCTTTGCGGGGTTCTCGCAAATGTGTGTAATCTTTGCTTTACTAGAGGGCAATAATTCTTTCAATGGAGCCTCTAGAATTGTGTCTCTGACTTCTTGAGCACTTGGGTCTTTGGTATGCATGTAGTCATATTTCCTGTTAATTTTAAATTTTTAAATATATATGTATTAACGGTTTTTCTATCTTCTTTCATAGGTTGGAAGAACTTCTTTTGTAGTTGCCTCGGATCTCGAGAGAAGACGCAATAATCTTGAAAAAGAAATTTACAATTGAACAAGAAGACTCAAGAGTGGAAGTTGAAGCCGCGTCATCTCGCGATAAGATTCAAAAATTAGAAGCCGACTGGACTCCCAAAAGGAGAGAGTAATCACTCTTCAGAATTCAAATCAGCAACTTTATGGTATAGTAATTTTCAATTCTCAAATCCTTTTCATGCTATCTTTTATTTTTCTTTGTCGACTATTATTCTCATGAGGACGTATATAATCTCTCAGAAGAATCCATTCTTCTCCATTCATTTCCAGAGCCTATGAATGATGATGTCCTTCTTACTCACCTCAATCAATCTCTAAGTAGTTTCTCAAATAAAATTAACCTCCTCTCATTAAAGGATCTTCAATCCAAATATCATCTCTTAGAGATCGAACACGAGATCTAGTTTAAATTTAACTAATCGCTTTAAACAAATGTACCTTGATTCCGAGAAGAAAATCAAGACTTTAAGGAAGAAAATTAGTGATCTCATAGATGAGAACGATCGCATTACTAACGAGAGGTGCACGGGCGTTAGCGAGAATTCCACAAATCTCTTCTTGGTGTGCAAGTTGAGCGAGATGAACTCCTTCATCGAGAATACCATACTTAAGCGGCGAGAAGAGCAAGTTCGTTCTCTTCTTGTTATTAATAGTGATGATGAATTCGCACTGGGCTGCGAAAGTTTTAGATAATGCCGGGAATAACCTAGGTGTTGATGTTAGTCTTCATGCCGAGCATACTTCCTTGATTAAAGATATGATATCGATAGAGAAGGTTACTTATTATACCTTCGCTTCTTCTTACTTACGTAGTATTGCCTGTAAATTATTAACTTGTTGTTACTTATTTGTAGAATCAGAAGAGACTTCAAGTTAGAATTAGAGAGCTTGAATCGAAAAAGAACAACTCGCTTGGGAATTTTCCAGCGAGAATTGAAGAACTTGAAACTGAAAAAGAACAGCTCGCAAAGAGTCTCTCCCTTTGCGAGAATAAATATTTCAAGTTGAAGAAACAATTTCTAACGACAGTGGCGAATTTTAATAATGATGCCGTTCGTTTTCGCAATGGAGCCATGGAGTATGTTTGTAAGGACCACAATATCCCTCTGCATTTATATCCACGGCTTTACGAAAAGGTTCTGAGAATCACTGTCTCGGGCGTTTCGATAGTGAGGCTGGCGAAGAAGAAAATTGGCGATGAGAATAATGGGAGGTGAAGAATCGGATGAAGGAGAAGAATCACCAAAGAGATAATTCTTTTTGTTTTCTTTATTGCTTGTAATATCTGTACATTTCAATCTTCACTCCCTTTTTTGGTAGTTCTTCCTTGTAATATAATTGGCCAACATTATTGATGTATAACTCTTTCATCGAGAAGATGAATAACAATATTCCATCTTTTCCATTCCCATACTTGCCTCTGTTATTTATCTTGGATGGAAGATTTTAGTTGTCATCATGTATTTTCTTTGGATAATTATTTTATTGTTATTGAAATGTATCGTTGCGACGAGGTCGCGAGTACTTTCATAAATTAAGAATCCTATTTATCTCGCCTTATCATCTTGGTAGTCTTTATTTTATCTCTTCTTGTTACGACAAGGTCGCGGGCCGCCTTTACATTTTCATGCAATGGCCCATTGACCTTGCCTTATCATTTTTGTGTGGTCTTCCAAGTTAGACCTCCCTAATTAGAGGTCTTCCTGCCACCTTTTATTGCGACAAAATCGCGGGACGTCGTTACACTTGCATGTAAAGACCCATTGATCTTGCCTTATCATTTTCCAAGTATTTTTGCCTCTGCGGGATGTTTTAGTTGCGACAATATGACAGGTCTAGATATCCTTGCGAATATAAAGTCCCATGACATTGCCGTCTTGCGACGAAATCGCGGGGACGTCCGTACTACTTTGTCGTGTAAAGACCCATTGATCTCGTCTTACCCTCGCGTTAGTATTATTGCCTCTGCGGGATCATTGCACAAATATGACAAGCCTAAATTCTCTTGCGAAAACATAGCCTTATGACATTTGCGTCTGTTTTGACACTCCCCTAATGGAGAGCATCGCCCTTATCATCTCCCAGGTTGCCCCTTCAAGGAGGCGAAACATCGGCCATACAAGACTAGCTCCTCCCATCCGGTCTTAACAACAACCGGTTGTTTTTCGAGCCTCTTATCCCTTATACCTATAGGGTTTATGGTTACAAGGCTGCACCTAAGTGGAGTTTTCTTCGGGCGAGTGCAACATATGCCAAGACTTGCCAAGAATGGCCGGGGTAGGTTCATCCATCCGGGCACTGCGGCTCAACCGTGTACCTCGGCGCCTTGAGCATGCAACGACTCTAGGAAGAGACCCTCGGTCGCCCAACCAGGGTATAACCTTATATATATAGTTGGGAATCCAAGGTACCTCTTAGGATAGGCTTTCATGGGCCCCAAATTTTCATGACTCGGGCTTCGGGAGCGGTGTAACCTTTCCCCGAGCCATGTCGAGAGATACCCCCTTATATGACGCACTTTAGGTCTTACATTTGCCTCTTACGAAATGTTATTCGCGAACTAGGGTGTACGCCATAAAGGTTCGTCCCATTCTTTTACTCATTCATCTTTGTTAAGTCATTCAATCATTCATGTTTCATTATTTGCCGATATTTTTTACGAAGTATTCGCAAAATTCCATTTCATTTGTTGTATTTTCATTTTCTTTCTTAACCGAATTCTCATATACTCTTGGCTGCGAGATTCTCGCACATCATTGCTTCAATTGCTACTTTTTCTCTGTTTTTGTTGATTATTCATTTCTTATGCCTTTTGTTCTTCATATCCTTCGCTTCTTTATTATCATAATATTCGCACTTTGTCTCTAGGCATTCACCTCGCGAGGTATGTTCGATCCTTACTTCTATAGCATCCACCATCAATTTTTCCTTTTCTGCTCATCTCTCACATGTTGCTTCCAACCCTTTCTTTTGGCATTTCTTTCTTGTGACTTTCTACATCAACCTCGTGACATTGTTGCGACTCCTTCCAATCTCCTGTATAATACCAATGCCGTTTGGATGTGGAAATTTTATACATTGGTGGTATGTTGATGCGACCCCCAAGATTTCATGAAGCCATGGCCTCCCAATCAGCGCATTATACGGAGATTCCACGTCAACCACACGAGAATAAAACATCGGTTGATAATCCTTGAAGAGGTATTCTCATGTGAACCTCTCCCTTTGGCTTGTTTGCGGTGCCATTAAACCATATATCTTGTATGTCGAGGGGATCAAATCCTCATCCTTTCCTCCCATCGTCTTGTAAGTATGGTAAAAAGAATATTCACCGAACTTAGGTGTCGATTAGGATTCGGTTGATCGCTTGACAATCTTACGCTTCATCATCTTCTCCATCAACTGGTTTTGGGTTAATCTCTAGTTTCACAACCAACGGGCTATCATGTGTTTCTCTTCCTTTTGGCACTTCATCTGCAGAGAAAGAAATAGTCTTGTTTGCCACTTTTCTAAGCTGCGTCGTTCTCGCTTGAGACTCATTATTTCTTTATCGTTAGCATCTCTCGCAAAGACTCTACTAAGCACATTGTCATGAAAATCTTCGATTGTGCGATAGGAGTGGACGATAGAGTTGCAATTCAAATTTTTAGCTTTTGTTCCAACTTCTATCACAAATGTTTCCTTTCCTTTTGACACTATTCATTGCATCTCACGGTGGGGGTGGTAATGTCTGGCCTTTTTCTTCTCCCTTTAGAAAATGATTGACTTCCCCGATCAATCATCCACGAGAATAATTCTCTTTATGTTTCTACAATCGTTTGTTTGATGCCCATGGAAGCGATGGTAAGAACAAAACTCATGGCTTCATCGCCGGTGGTGGTTCCATTCCCACGTTCCAAGGTCTTGGTACATCTTCCATTACAAGTATAGCTTCCCCAGATCTTTTCCACACTAGCATTCAGTGGAGGCATCTTAATCTCTTCCCATACTATTCTGCGACTTCTCTGCCTTGCATGATTATTTTGCCTCCGTCCACCGTAAGTTTCTTGTACATGATCTAGCCTCGAATCTTATTATTGCTGTTACGGTTGTAGTAGTTCCTTTCTCGTTCAAACTCTTCTTGGTCGTGGCTTCCCATGGCTACTATCTTCATTGTCCCTCATCGGCCTTCCCTGCTGCTTGTCCTTGCGAAGTGCTCGCCCTTGTATTTATGAATTGAGGCAACAAGCTTGCGTTCGCGAGCATTCGAGCTTGTGTTCGCATTTGGATAAGAATTCATTTCATTCTGTCTTTCTTCTAAGGCAATGTACTCTTCTTGTAACTCTCGCAGTTCTGCCATCGTGATTGTATTTTTGATTCTAAAAATTTGAATGTATAACAAGTTAGTCGCGAAGAGAGCATTCACAAATGAGAGGATGAGATATCTCTCCTCAACCCGATCCCTGCCATTTCGCTACACATGGTTCTCCATCTTATTGTCAATTGCCTTAAGCTCTCGCCAACCCTTTGTTTCAACCCGAATACATCTTCAATACACTGGTCGTGAAGAGTTGTTACTTATGTATGCTCCCAGGAATGTGGCTTGTAAATGGTTAAATGATGTGATTGTGTTCCTTGGCAGACCTTCAAACCATTTTAGTGCTTCTCCTATTAGGATTGATGCGAAATATTTGCACAGTATAGCATCATGATTCTCCCACTGCAACATACATCTCATATAAGCCTTGATATGTTGTACCGCACAGGTTGTTCCATCAAAGATGTTGGTTAATGCAGGAAGATTGCACTTAGGAGGTATTCCTCCCATCTGCACTTCTAGCGTGAAGGGATTCTTCGCGGCTTCTGCGATGGCTTCGTCCAATTGTTTCCTTCCTCCTTCCCTTCTATTGTTCGGCAATCCTCTCATTTCAGCCGATTCTCTTAAGATTTGTTCATTTGCCTCAGAATTTGATTCTCTTTTGGTCTTTTAGCTCTGCCTCTCTCCTTCTACGCTCGTGCCTGTTTTGATCTTCTTGCTCGTTATTTTCTTCTCTCCTTTCCTGCGACGCTCTTCTTCGTTTCTTTTTCAATTCGCACGCCATTATATCGGTTGTTCTCTCTTCTTGGCTGTCTCTCGGCTCTCATCTGCACCCTCTCATATTCTTCATTAATATTTCTATTGGTACGATTTTGTTCCCTCCTTCTTTCTCGGTTGTCATGGTTATTCTGCTTGGGATTGCCTCTTCCATCTCTTGATTTTCCATTTCTGCTCTTATCCTTTCTCTCTCGCGAGCTAACCGTGCTTGTTCAATGTAGTGCCTCTCAATGTCATCCTCAATCTCTCGGTTTCTTCTCAATTCTTCTCTCCCGTGCAAGATTATTCTTCCTTGACATTTTTGGGTCATTCGGCCCTTGGAGTTGCATGTTTCCTTGATTTTCCCTATTAGCTCATCTCGAAGATTTTCGGGTGAGGAATATAACGATCTTCCATTTCCCCTCTTCTCTCGCCATGCTCTGTGCTTGGATTTTGTGTTTCTTGTTGGTTTTCTTCTTCGGTACTTTTCTGTTGGTAAAACTCTCCTTCTTTCTTCCCTAATCGATCTTGAACTTGATCTCACACTACTTCTTGATCACTATTTTGCAATCTCATATTTTCCATCCTCAACTCATGATTCTGTCTTGTCAAGTTTGCTCGTTCCTCTGCCTCTAGTCGTCTCTCCTCATGTATTGTTTGTCTCAATCTTTCTAACGCTGCGATTTCTTCGTTTTCTGGATTCATTTCTCCATTCATTCCTTGCTCTCCTCCTCCTTGTCCATTGTTCACCATCTGCTGCTCCTCTTCCCTCTCGTCTTCAGAATCAGATCTCCAAGTATGTACACTTACTCTATCATAATCCACAGCCGCGTTTGCTACTGGGGAGATCGGTGGCTGATTTTGATTTTCTCTATCATTTCTCATATTCATCCTTGACGATTCTCCTGTTTCATTCCTCCTTTCTCCAGACAAGTCTCCCACTTCTTCTTACAATCGTTGGTTGCCCTTGTACGTTTCTTCTTCTAGCCATTTTCTTTTGCAATGAATTCTTGAGTATCTCTCCAAACCTTTTCTCTGTTAATCCAAATTCTTTCCAATTTCTACGTCAATCTCTGCTCATTCCCTGTTTCTAGCGCATATGTAGTTGCGGGAAATCCCACACTACACCCCTCACTCAGTTTTGCTTGACTAATTCATTGAAAGACATGTGATCAAGAATATTTATTAATTGATTCCATGAAATGTTTACACAGTACAATAGAATTACACTTGGAAATTAAAGCGCTCTTAAACTTTCTCTCTCCTAATGACTTGCTTCACAATTCAAAAAAGATCTCCCTCTTCAACAGACTCATTTAGCCCTTTATATAGGGTAATACATAGTGGATGACAGCTAAGCTATCCTTTATTTTCGGGAATGTCTCGCGAAGTATCGCAAGTGTACGAATATTCATTCTCGCGACACTTCTTAACCCTCGCCAGGTTTCGTGTCTTCCAATTGTTTTGTTTGTCGTTATTCATCGCGTCGTTTATTTTAGCTCCCTGCGACTCCCTCGCGACACCGTCGTTTATTAATCCCGCGAACCTTGTCAGTTGCGATATTATGATCCTACAACTACCGTAATGGATCAATTGATAAAGATCTATTCAGAGCGTTCGAAGGCGTTTTTAAATTCTTAGAAAAACTTAAGTCTGTTAAGTCTAAGAATCATTCCGAAAAAGGTTATGTACATGTTAAACCAAATAATATTGTGCAAACTAGGATTCGGAAGAATCTTCCTTCTAACCAGGTTCAACAAAGGAGAGAAAGCTTTGACTGCCCTGATTATCATCATTATTTTGATTACACAACGGGGACAGTTCACACATATCAGCAGAAATGTTGTACGAGAATTCATCTGTGCATTATGCCTATTGGTAACCAGCTTGGCACTACCCCATTTGTATATATCTTGGAATGGGGCAAGAAATGGTTTGAACGGTGTACAGTTTTGTTATTCTCTTTAGAATACCAATTAAAGCTTTCTTCTGCATCCATTGTCTCTGACAAAGTGTTTTATCACGGGATGCATAACCTTTGATGAACGAACGGTTAAGAAAAATCCCACTTTTCCTTGTGTGGGTCGCGGTTCACAAACGGGTCCAAGCCCATTTTTGGCCTTATAAAGAAGAAGTTCGCGCACTCTCTTCTTCATCACCCGTCCGCGTACGTGAACCTCTAGGGTTTTGTATATTTCCTCCATTGAAGCTTGCTTGGAGAAATTGAAAGAAAGGGTGTTCAAGGTTCACTCCAAGTAAGTAAATTCCTCTTGTTCCTTTAAATTTCCTAGATCTCATGATGAATTCTAAGGGCTCAAAAGAAGCTCCAAAAGCTCAAATACCTCTAGCATGGATCTTCCTCGTGACCAAAATTCTCTTAGGATTAGGTTTGTAGATGATTCTTGTGCTAGAATTTTTGAAAAGATTTATCTAAAGGTTTCATCCTTGAAAAGAAATTGGAGCTTTCTAGTGGGCATGAAGAGGATTTAACTTGCTTTAAAAAAATTCAATCTTGGAAATATCTTTGATGGTCATGGTCAAGGGTTTGATTCTCTCACAAGAATTTTCTATGCCAACATTCATGATGTTGATCTTAATAAGATGGAATTCAAATCCATGATAAATAGATAAAGATTTCTTGTTGATAGAGAGTTGATTTCAAATATTACCAACATTCCGTTGGGGAACGTGCGTCTCCCTAGACCATGTGATGAAATCTCTCTTGGGCTTTGTGACAAGAAGGTAGTTTGGAATCAAGGAAAGTTTCCTACTAATGATCTTAGTATCCCATTGTTGGCTTTTGGGAAACTTGGTATCCCCAATCTTTGTCCCTCCACAATTGAGAATTCTTGGTGGAGTCATGAGTTTGCGGAACTAGTCTATTTCCTTGAATCGGGTGTTCAAAGTCTCGATATTTGTGGCTTCATCATTTATCAAATGACTTCGATGACTTCACCCATCAAGATGTTAGGTTACCCTTGATTTATTGGACAAATTTGTCGTGATCGTGGTCTTGATTCGATTGGAAACTCTCTCGGGGTCACCAAACCGGTTCGTCCGTGTACCTTTAGACGCATAAGGGAGAATGTGTGCAAAAGACAAAGAGATGCTTCACTCAACGATTGTGACCCTACCACTTTGAGTCTTCTTCAAAAAATTCACAAAGGTGTTTGTAAAGTCGATTCAAGGGTGAAGTGTGGCCAAGAACAATTGTCTTTGGTTGCAACGAAGTTTCCCGAGCTCAAGGAAGAATTGAACACAATTCAAGCATCTTGGTGTCTCTCCGATGAGGAAGAAGAAGATGAGTAAATTGTGGTTGTCTAGTAAATCTTCTATTTTTCTGTTTTTGTTAGAAGAATAACTAGGGTTTGGAATAGCCATTATTTTGATTACACATAGCTATGTCCAACGTTCAGATCTTCATGTTTTTAGATTTATTTGTTTAAATTCTAAACTTGTTTGGAAGATGACGTTTGCAGTATTAATCTTTATGGTTTTATATATTGTAATTGTTTATGGGATATGTGTGTTTGCGTCCGTGAACTATGATTGTCCCATATCTTGTCAAAAGTAAAGTCTTTCGTAAGTCGATATTCTTATATTGATAAAGGAATGAATGGACTTTTGACAAATACAAAAGTTAAGCCTATATTGTCAATTATTGATGGAAGATAGGTTAAAATCTTTTGTTTTTCAAGGATTGTGTCTATTGTATGTCATGGTGCAAATTGTGATGGAAAATAGAATTAATCCTTGTGTATTCCGCAGTAATTGATCTTCCCTGATCCATATTTTTTGTGTATTACTATGAGGCTCCGTAATGTGTCTTATGTTGAGCACTAAAACAATCAAAGTTGATTATTTTCATGGTTAGCTTTGTTGATGTTCCATAAGGTACTTTATGTCGAGCATATTGTACTAAATTAATCATCTTGTTTGGTTATTTAGTTATGACTCCATAAGTTTTCTTATGTTTGAGCACTTTTGATTGGGTTGGTTATTTTCATGATTAACTTAGTCATAGCTCCATAGATTCTCTTATGTGAGTATGGCCAATTTAATTGATTACTTTTTGTGATTAGTTTTATTGTGTATTTTGATTAAATTAATCATGGGTTCTCTTGTGGTTAATTTAATTGAGTATTTTGGATTCAAATTCATACTTCTTTGTGATTTTTTATGTCCAAATAAATCCTTCTTTTCTTTTGAAATTAAGGTCGCTCTTGTTGTTCTTTCGGGAATGACATATTATGGGGGAGATTTCTTTTTGAACTTGCGCTTAATTGCCATATCTCGTGTGGGGAGTGCGGCTGTGGAATATTATAGGGGTTATCTTGTATCTTTAAAACTCCTTGATGAATGCATTTAGCTTCGGCTTTATGATTGCATCTAAATAAGATGATGTGTGTTTCTTTCTTTTGGTCATGAAATGTCTCTTTCGGAAATTTCATTAGGATTACATTCTTGTACCTTTGCCAATTTTATTGACAAAAGGGGGAGAATAAATATGTAGTTCACACTACAAATACATATGGTTTTCGGATCATTATGTAAGGGGGAGTAGTTTCCATGTGAGATGGAGTATTGACTAAGGGGGAGTGATACATATCACCATAGTATTGTTGTTGAAGTTGTGATACAATTGGACTTTGACGATGTGTAATGATACTATGAAATTGTATAACAATGATTGAGAACTCTTGTTTTCTTATTGTTATAGCTACGGATTTTCAACAACGATGATGCTAAACTTACAACCTTTGGGATCATTGGAGTACTTGGAAGTGACGAAGATTTCGCGTAATGTTGAAGATTAGACATGTGGAATAGGAGCTACAAAAGTTAATTTATTTATTTTTTGTATTCCATATGTATTAATAGTTTTGCCACTAAAATTGACAAAGGGGGAGATTGTTAGAGCATTGCTCGGTCGAACTCGCATGCGTTGCTATCTCAAGCATGTTTGTCAATGTTAGTGATCAAAACTATAAGTCTTGATTTCTAGCATATGTAACTAAAGGTCTCCGACTAGGATAGAAAGTGTAGTTGAGCTCAAGAACTCCATGGAAATCATCATACAAGACGAAGGACTACTCAAGGAACCGGTGGAACTTCATCGACTAAAAGGTATGTGGAGACTTGAACTTATCTGTCACTCAAAAGTCTATTTACTCTATCTCCTACTCTTGAGACAAAAGTCATTTAGACGTATAGACTTTCATTATACACATTTGCTATTTCAATCCGAGTTTAACTCTCCTATCTATTTCTCGATATATGTGTTGGTAAGATTTCGCTTTAACCGAATTCATCTTTACCTAGTGACGAAATTCATGATATGTTTCAATCACTTTGGAAATTGCTCTGACGAAAAATGGTCTGTGAATAACGGCTATATAACGCTCTCGAGAATGTTTCAATGATTGAAATGAGAGTTTAGATTACATAACCATTGGTAGGATATAAGCATTATTGTGGAAACAGATATATGTATAAGTCCTTATTCCTTGAACCAAAGTTTTCGAACTTTGTTGATCAAGAGAAATGGAAGTGGCGCAAGCCAAGTCCGCGAACTCAGTCCACGAACTGGCGGAAGTTCTCACCCGAGAATTTTCTGCTGGAGTTTGTGTACTCTTTCCATGGGCTTAAGTCCGCAAACCCGGTCCGCGAACTTGAGTAGGTTATATCTAAAACCGGTTGTTCTTGAACTAATGTTTATATAAACTAAGGAATGCATTTGCAAATCGTGGATATAAAGTTCATGAACCGATTCGAGTGAATCAAACCGTTTTTGCTTCAATTGTGTCTTGTGTAGTTACATAAGATCTAAGCAATTGAACAACTCTCTAACTAGTTCATTTGAGTCATTTTAACTAGTTATGGTGAAGAAGAATATGGTTGATATGAGAGTGATCATATGGCTAACCATTTGGTTGACTATTGTTGAACCAACAAATGTTAATGTTTGGGTACGGTTCTGTTTATGGGTAAAAATCGTTTCTGCCGATTTCGGTAAATTCGGTAGGTGAGTGAGAAACTGGTTCAAACCCTAAACAAATGTGCTGCACGTGAGCACTTTATAGATTCGAGAGATCAATCTGTACAAGTCCGGCCTAAACCAAGAAATGGCAGTTCCAGACTTGCTTCGGTCACAAAGTGGAGGAGAAGGGTTGATTTGGGGAGGGAAGCAAAGAAAGGTGTTGATACCGGGAATAGTGTGGGAGAGTAGTGTCTCGACTTGTATCAGAAAGTGGAAGCTTCGTAAGCTTGCAAGAGATGAAAGCTTTTTTGGAGAGCTTGCAAAGTTGCCTTTTCTGAGAGTGTAGTATTTTTCTCCTGACCGAGACTTGTTGTCTGGTGGAAATAGGTAAGACCTATTTATACAAGTCGAGATTGAAACGTACTGGCCTCATGAAGGAAGAGAGTAAAGGGTGAAATAATGGGATGAGGTGGTAACCGCAAGGTGTTTATGGGTGAAAACGTTTTCACCATTATTTCCTCATTTATTTGACCGCTTTATTCCTATTCACGCTTTCTTAATGTGAGCGTAGTGTACGCGCGCAAGCTGTGACCGCCAAACCAAATCCTGGAAAGCATCCCCGGTTTGTGTTGGTATCTCGAGTGTTGGTTGCACCTTGAGTGCAAGTGGCGCTGCTAGTGGCGCGTGTAGCATGTGCCATTGGCATGTGCGGAATGCCCTTGTTGCGGGTTGTACCTCGAGCATAAGTGGCAATGCCAGAGCTGCTAGTGGCATGCGTGGCATGTGCCAATGGCATGTGCGGAATGCCTTGGAGGTAGGTTGTACGTTGAGTGTAAGTGGCAATGCCAGAGCTGCAAGTGGCGTGCGTGGCATGTGCCAATGGCATGTGCGGAATGCCTTGGTGGTAGGTTGCATGGTTTGCAAATTAGGCTACCGGCGTGGGTTTTTGGCGTGTGCGGTGGCGCGTCTGGTCGAATTGGCGTAGGTTGCACGGCTTGCAAGTTAGGCTACCGGCGCGCATTAGGGCCACGGCTAGGTGATGAAGGCTACCAGCGAGCGTGTTGGCATGTGCCAATGGCATGCGTGGCCGTTAGGGCCGTGGCCTTGGTAGGAAAAGCTACCAAAGTGAGCATGTTGGCATGTGCCAATGGCATGCATGGCCGTTAGGGCCGTGGCCTTAGTAAGAAAAGCTACCGGCGAGCATGTTGGCATGTGCCAATGACATGCGTGGCCGTTAGGGCCGTGGCCTTGGTAAGAAAAGCTACCCGGCGAGCATGTTGGCATGTGCCAATGGCATGCGTGGCCGTTAGGGCCGTGGCCTTGGTAAGAAAAGCTACCAGCGAGCATGTTGGCATGTGCCAATGGCATGCGTGGCCGTTAGGGCCGTGGCCGTTAGTAAGAAAAGCTACCAGCGAGCATGTTGGCATGTGCCAATGACATGCGTGGCCGTTAGGACGTGGCGTTGGTAAGAAAAGCTATCAGCGAGCATGTTGGCATGTGCCAATGGCATGCGTGGCCGTTAGGGCCGTGGCCTTGGTAAGAAAAGATACCAGCGAGCATGTTGGCATGTGCCAATGGCATGCGTGGCCGTTAGGGCCGTGTCCTTGGTAGGAAAAGCTACCGGCGAGCATGTTGGCATGTGCCAATGGCATGCGTGGCCGATTAGGGCCGTGGCCTTGGTAGGAAAAGCTACCAGCGAGCATGTTGGCATGTGCCAATGGCATGCGTGGCCGTTAGGGCCGTGGCCTTGGTAGGAAAAGCTACCAGCGAGCATGTTGGCATGTGCCAATGGCATGCGTGGCCGTTAGGGCCGTGGCCTTGGTAAGAAAAGCTACCCGGCGAGCATGTTGGCATGTGCCAATGACATGCGTGGCCGTTAGGGCCGTGGCCTTGGTAGGAAAAGCTACCAGTGAGCATGTTGGCATGTGCCAATGGCATGCGTGGCCATAAGGGTCGTGGCCTTGGTAGGAAAAGCTACCAGCGAGCATGTTGGCATGTGCCAATGACATGCGTGGCTGTTAGGGCCGTGGCCTTGGTAAGAAAAGCTACCAACGAGCATGTTGGCATGTGCCAATGGCATGCGTGGCCGTTAGGGTCGTGGCCTTGGTAAGAAAAGCTACCAATGAGCATGTTGGCATGTGCCAATGGCATGCGTGGCCGTTAGGGCCGTGGCCTTGGTAAGAAAAGCTACCGGCGAGCATGTTGGTATGTGCCAATGGCATGCGTGGCCGTTAGGGCCGTGGCCTTGGTAAGAAAAGCTACCAGCGAGCATGTTGGCATGTTCCAATGACATGCGTGGCCGTTAGGGCCGTGGCCTTGGTAAGAAAAGCTACCAGCGAGCATGTTGGCATGTGCCAATGGCATGCGTGGCCGTTAGGGCCGTGGCCTTGGTAAGAAAAGCTACCTGCGAGCATGTTGGCATGTGCCAATGGCATGCGTGGCCGTTAGGGCCGTGGCCTTGGTAAGAAAAGCTACCAGCGAGCATGTTGGCATGTGCCAATGGCATGCGTGGCCAGTTAGGGTGGTGGCCTTGGTAGGAAAAGCTACCAGCGAGCATGTTGGCATGTGCCAATGGCATGCGTGGCCGTTAGAACCGTGGCCTTGGTAGGAAAAGCTACCAGCGAGCATGTTGGCATGTGCCAATGGCATGCGTGGCCGTTAGGGCCGTGGCCTTGGTAAGAAAAGCTACTAGCGAGCATGTTGGCATGTGCCAATGACATGCATGGCCGTTAGGGCCGTGGCCTTGGTAGTAAAAGCTACCAGTGAGCATGTTGGCATGTGCCAATGGCATGCATGGCCGTTAGGGCCGTGGCCTTGGTCGGAAAATCTACCAGCGAGCATGTTGGCATGTGCCAATGGCATGCGTGGCCGTTAGGGCCGTGGCCTTGGTAAGAAAAGCTACCAGCGAGCATGTTGGCATGTGCCAATGACATGCGTGGCCGTTAGGGCCGTGGCCTTGGTAGGAAAAGCTACCAGTGAGCATGTTGGCATGTGCCAATGGCATGGAGGTGAATTAGGGTTTTGTTCGTTGTAACCCTAATTTGAAAAAATACCCCCTATTAAATACTGGCTATTTTGCCTTAAATGTCCTAATAAATGTGTCACTTGTGATATTAGGTTATTTTTAGGGTGTTACGAGTTTACCCTTCGTTTAAAAACCACCATCAACATTAAGTCCCCCGCTAGCTCGGAACAGGGGCTTTGTTGCGAGGTAAGCATAAGATGGTGACAAACTATCAACAGCAAACCGTAAAGAAAATTGAGGAGTCTCATCGACCTTTTATAAATAGGATTTGGAATCCTTGCCTCTCGGGCGATTTGCACAAATCGGGAGGTGGCACAATTAGTGGGCCCGGTGCGGCTTGGCGACGTTGGGAAATTGGCGTGAGTTTGGAAGCGAGCGTGCTGGTTTGGTGGGACTGCGCAAGGTGTGGAAGTCTGTGCGTGCTTGCGGGCGTGACTTGGGCGGTCATTGGGAAGTCGGTGCAATTGGTGGGGCCGGTGCGGCTTGGGCGACGTTGGGAAGTTGGCGTGAGTTGGGAAGCGAGCGTGCTAGGCTGGTGGGACCGGCGGAATGTGGGGAAGCTGTGCGTGCTTGCTGGCGGGACCGATGTAAACAAGGAGAGAGTAGTTGTTTCTACATATAGCAAAGTTTCCTTATCTTGCTTTCCTTCACGTGCGGCTTCAATTAGGGCATTATTCATGCTAAAATCTGGAAGCGTTATGTCCCTCATTGCTTCCTTTCCCTTTTTAAGATTCCGTATTTATACCCAAAAATAATTGCATCGTCTCCTCGTTTGAGAAAAGGGTTCTTCTTGTCGAGTTCCTCTCTTTATCATGTCGCACAGAGATGAATCATCTCCTAACCAGCCAAGTTCTCCAAGTGAAGGCGTGAGGTTTAATTCTTGCAAAAGCACCCCAACCAGGGTTATTCGGGCTAAGAAGATCATACCGGTATGTTTTCTTATTCTTCTCTGCTCGTGTTATCCTCTTTTACATGTGCATAGATATGACAGAACTGGGTAATTTTTCCCATCTTTTGCAGTGTATGATGGGACCCTCCAGGGATGGCTGCGCCTTTAACTCTTCGGAGAAGGATTTCGGATTTGGTGAAGATCGGTCTTCTTCTCTTGAGGAGGCATTGGTTGGGATCGAATCTCCGTTCCACGAAGCTAGTGAAATCATTAAGGACCTCCCTTCAATCTATCCCCACGAAGAACAGTGCATATTCGGACTTTCTTGGGTTCGGTGAGCATGGAGGAGGGGGCAAGAGAACAAGGAAGAGTCTTGGCATGTTGAAAGGTTTGGTGTGGCAAAGCCTTTCCTCGATCCGGGCATGGGGCGGATCGGATCATTTCTAGGTTGAAGCGTCGGGAAAAGTGAACGTGTGGTGGTCTTGGAGGAGAGAACCATGATTCTTGACCCTGATGTGGATGAATCAAAAACTTTCTCCGAAGTATCGTTGAGAAAACCTTCGAAGGAGCATATGACGGAAACGAGACACCCTCTCGAAGTTGATCCCAAAGGTGTCGTTGGTGATAACGGAGGGGTCATGGTGGCGTATCTTTGGACCAGTCGTCGGGGAGGACACTTGTTGCTGCCGTGGTTGCTTCGGGATGGGATGTTGAGGTTCTTTGTTGCTAACACCGTTGAATGGAACCTTTGTTGCCCGGGGGATTCTTTGGGGAAAATGCTTGAAGATAGTCTTACCCGAGGGGACTTGTACTCGTCCTTCGAGGGATAGTTCTTCCCCTTTGTTATTTCTATTAGCTGCTTTGGTTCCCCCTGGTGTCCCTTTGTTTTTGTAAACTCGTCTTTTCTTTCTTCTTCATCAATCAACATTTTGCTTCATGTATATTTTTTTTTTTTTGAAAGAGGTTGTGGTATGATGGCTCTGCAATGGTTTTCTAGGTTTTTCGATGTATTTCTCTGATATCTGAAGGATTCGCTCGGAGAGAGATATATTTATTTTATTTTATTTTTGACAAAAGGGAAATCCCTAGGGAAAAAATACAAACGGTGTATTTATCCTGGGGAATTACAGCTCTTAAGAGGAATTGTTAAAGGAAATCTTGAAAAGGGAGTGATTGGGAAGTACAAAGCATTTTAGGGATTGGATTCCTTGAGCCATCGCGAGTGAACTATCACGCCTTCGGGTGTGTATGCGTATTGATGAGCTTGCAATATCCTCCCAAAAGGGTATCCGCAACCAGATCTGCTCGCCTTCACCTTCATTGGGCAAATCCATTTTTACCGTCATCCTCCCAACTTGAAACGAGCTTTCCTTAACCACTACATCTCCGATTGAAAACGGGTTCAGACGTCGTGTAACCGTTTGAGCCTTGGCTTCGTTGGTTTCGATAGAAGTTTCCAAGCTTCTTGCGAAGTGTTCAAACGGTCCAGCTCCCCATTCACATTTTTGGCGTTTGCGCTAGTAATCGCTGGCTTGAGTCCCCATGACGGAATGGGAGAAGGAAAAGTTGATTGTAGAAAAGGTTGCTTGGCCAGACTTACTTGCATTTGAAAACCATGAGCTAGCGCCAACGGGTCCTCTCCGGATGTCGGGTTTCTTCAATAGCTCGTTGATGCGACAACCCGTGGGATGATTTGTTGGGAATTCCTTCGGGCGTGGACGTCGGCGAGAGGGTGTACATCCAATTTCGTTTTGTTGTCGAGTACCCATAAGCATCCCAATATCATGTCATGATCTAGTTCTTTGACAATGTGGAACTTGCTATGCGTTATTGCGTCTCCTATTTTGACCTCTAGGTTGATGTAGCCATGCGCGTTCAAAGTTTCTCCTCTCAAGCTTTTAATCACGAGACGGGGGAATAGGTAGCGTCTTGTTTTGTAAATCCATTTGCCTTTGGTGTCTTGAAAGTAATGATGTTGTGGTCGAGGCCGTGTCGATGAGTGTGTCGTTATATTCGTTACCTCTTAAACGGGATGTGGTCGGCAGTCCCCATTCTCCTTTTTGGTTCCTTTGTTTGGAAAGCTTGGGCCCTTGGCATGGTTTCCGAGGAGAGAAAAGTCGTTTGCCGGATACAACACGATTGAGAGCTGCGGAAATATCTTGGCGCTGCACCTTGGAAAGATAGAGAATTTCGCAGACATGTTGCATCATGGATTGTACAGTCTCGTGCACGGAGTCCCCAGAGGATCCGCAGTTTCTTATTGGGAGTGGGTCTCGGTGCACTCTTTCATCTCCTGGTTGGAGTCCTCCCGCTTCTATCTTTTTTGAAAAATCTTTAGTACTTTGCAATCGCTGGTCGGGTGGTGAACGAACTGTGGTAGTGGCGTGCCCAGGGTTCGCCATCTCAGCCTCAGTTGGTAGACGTCTGAGAGGTGGCAGTCTGATAATATCATCTTGAACCCAGGCTTCTAGGAGGTCAATCACCTCTTCGATGGGAAACAGGAAATCAAAGGTATTTCCCTCGGCCTCATGATGCTGCATGGGGGTTTTAGTGAGGGTCTTTCATGGCGGGGGTTCCCGTTGCGCCGACGCTTCACGTTTTGGTGGTGGCTCGTAGTTGGGGCTTTCCTCTTTCCCCTTTCGTTGCTATGTTCACGGAGGATGAGTAGGCATTAAATTGTTTCTTGATGAGGCGTCTCGCTCCCGCGAGTTTCGTGCGCGTCTTGATTCGATTTGGCCTAGCTCTTTCTAGTAATCTTTGGTCTTTGTTGTTGCGATAGTCTGGCGGCTTCATGGAGTTCGGAGAACGTTTGGAAGCGCAAGTTTTCCAAGCAGGGCGCGGTAAATTGGAACCATACCATTGATGCATGCGTTCACCAGTTGTTGTTCGGTCACATTTGGGTCGTGACATTCAAGTGCTTGAACCCGAACCTTTTGACGAAGTCATTCGGATGTTCGTTATCCCACTTGGTACATTCTTCCGAGGTATGAGAAAGTAACTTGTTCGGATACGAAGAAGGATTTCTTGTAAAACGCAGGTGACCATCTTTGCTCCGGTTGGGAACGATGTTCGGTGGGATGATGTTGTACCACGTATACGCCCTTCCGGTAAGTGACTTTGAGAATTCCGTAAAACGAAGAACGTGATTATATTCATGTTCACCTAGGGATTCTAGGAAACGAGAGACATGCTCACGTGCGTTCCGTACCATCGTACGGGGGTAAATTGAGGAGATGAGTACCCCCTTGGGAGAGGGATTCTCTGCATTTATGACGGGTAGGGGGGTTGGTGATGATGCACGTCTAACTCATCATTCTTGATTCGGTTGCGGAGAAGTTGTTCCAAATCTTCTCTCGTGACGAAGTTGGGCGGCTGATTTCTTTCCAACGGGATTCTAGCGCGAGTTTCCTCATCCGTGGAGGCGTGCTCCGCCGAGGTCTTTGGCGTCGGGGTTGTTGGAGACGTTCCTAAATGGCTCCGGATGACGCGACTCACGTGATAGTCGCTCTGTCGGGGTCTTGAGAAAAACGAGTACCTCCTTCGCGTTGAAACCATATCTCTCGGGCTCGCGAGCGTCTCTTATCGTTCCATCAAATCGGCGATGGTGACGTAAGGGACGACTTCCTACAGTTTCCTCAGGCCTCTCGTCCCGTCGGCGGGGTAGTTGGAACCTTAGTTGTGGTTGGAGGCGCCATGCTAGATGAAGTATTTGGGGTCGCGGCGGCGACTCGGCCCTGGTGATTTGGTGGCACGACACCCGAAGAGATATTTTATTTGCCATGATTAGAGGGATGTGCAGAGACACCGAGTAGGCGGTGGCTCGGCCCGGTGATTGGCGGTGTTACACTTGAGGGAGTGCATTCGATGTTACGTAGTCGGCAGGTGATGCAACAACGTTATTGGGAGAGACGCAAACATCGGGGATGCGTTCCATCTTTGGTGTTCTCGGCTGCGCTCCGGACCTAAGTTCCACCATGTTGGGATTTGACGTTCGGGAAACGAAATCGAGTCGGAGTTGGTATTGTAACCGATAGATCAATCCTCCCATTGTGGTCGCCAATTGTTTATGGGTAAAAATCGTTTACGCCGATTTCGGTAAATTCGGTAGGTGAGTGAAACTGGTTCAAACCCTAAACAAATGTGCTTGCACGTGAGCACTTTATAGATTCGAGAGATCAATCTGTACAAGTCCGGCCTAAACCAAGAAATGGCCGTTCCGGACTTGCTTCGGTCACAAAGTGGAGGAGAAGGGTTGATTTGGGGAGGGAAGCAAAGAAAGGTGTTGAGACCAGAATAGTGCAGGAGAGTAGTGTCTCGACTTGTATCGAGAAAGTGGAAGCTTCGTAAGCTTGCAAGAGATGAAAGCTTTTTGGAGAGCTTGCAAAGTTGCCTTTTACGAGAGTGTAGTATTTTTCTCTGACCGAGACTTGTTGTCTGGTGGAAATAGGTAAGACCTATTTATACAAGTCGAGATTGAAACTTACCCTAGCCTCATGAAGGAAGAGAGTAAAGGGTGAAATAATGGGAGGAGGTGGTAACCGCAAGGTGTTTATGGGTGAAAACGTTTTCACCATTATTTCCTCATTTATTTGACCGCTTTATTCCTTTTCACGCTTTCTTAATGTGAGCGTAGTGTACGCTGCAAGCTGTGACCGCCAAACCAAAACCCTGGAAAGCATCCCCCAGTTTGTGTTGATATCTCGAGTGTTGGTTGCACCTTGAGTGCAAGTGGCGCTGCTAGTGACGCGTGTGGCATGTGCCATTGGCATGTGCGGAATGCCCTTGTTGCGGGTTGTACCTCGAGCGTAAGTGGCAATGCCAGAGCTGCTAGTGGCGTGTGTGGCATGTGCCAATGGCATGTGCGGAATGCCTTGGTGGTAGGTTGTACGTTGAGTGTAAGTGGCAATGCCAGAGCTGCTAGTGGCGTGCGTGGCATGTGCCAATGGCATGTGCGGAATGCCTTGGTGGTAGGTTGCATGGTTTGCAAATTAGGATACCAGCGTGGGTTTTGGCGTGTGCCGGTGGCGCGTCTGGTCGGGTGGCCTAGGTTGCACGGCTTGCAAGTTAGGCTACCCGGCGCGCATTAGGGCCACGGCTAGGTGATGAAGGCTACCCGGCGAGCGTGTTGGCATGTGCCAATGGCATGCGTGGGCGGTAGGGCCGTGGCCTTGGTAAGAACCGCTACCCGCGCGCAGGTTGGCATGTGCCAATGGCATGCGTGGCCGTTAGGGCCGTGGCCTTGGTAGGAAAAGCTACCAGCGAGCATGTTGGCATGTGCCAATGGCATGCGTGGCCGTTAGGGCCGTGGCCTTGGTAAGAAAAGCTACCGGTGAGCATGTTGGCATGTGCCAATAACATGCGTGGCGTTAGTGGCCGTGGACTTGGTAAGAAAAGCTACCGGCGAGCATGTTGGCATGTGCCAATGGCATGCGTGGCCCGTTAGAGCCGTGGCCTTGGTAAGAAAAGCTACCGGCGAGCATGTTGGCATGTGCCAATGGCATGCGTGGCCGTTAGGGCCGTGGCCTTGGTAAGAAAAGCTACCGGTGAGCATGTTGGCATGTGCCAATGGCATGCGTGGCCGTTAGGGCCGTGGCCTTGGTAAGAAAAGCTACCGTGAGCATGTTGGCATGTGCCAATGACATGCGTGGCCGTTAGGGCCGTGGCCTTGGTAAGAAAAGCTACCAGCGAGCATGTTGGCATGTGCCAATGGCATGCGTGGCCGTTAGGGCCGTGGCCTTGGTAAGAAAAGCTACCGGTGAGCATGTTGGCATGTGCCAATGGCATGCGTGGCCGTTAGGGCCGTGGCCTTGGTAGGAAAAGCTACCAGCGAGCATGTTGGCATGTGCCAATGGCATGCGTGGCCGTTAGGGCCGTGGCCTTGGTAGGAAAAGCTACCAGCGAGCATGTTGGCATGTGCCAATGGCATGCGTGGCCGTTAGGGTCGTGGCCTTGGTAGGAAAAGCTACCAGCGAGCATGTTGGCATGTGCCAATGGCATGCGTGGTCGTTAGGGCCATGGCCTTGGTACGAAAAGCTACCAGCGAGCATGTTGGCATGTGCCAATGTCATGCGTGGCCGTTAGGGCCGTGGCCTTGGTAAGAAAAGCTACCCGGCGAGCATGTTGGCATGTGCCAATGGCATGCGTGGCCGTTAGGGCCGTGGCCTTGGTAAGAAAAGATACCGGCCGAGCATGTTGGCATGTGCCAATGGCATGCGTGGCCGTTAGGGCCGTGGCCTTGGTAAGAAAAGCTACCAATGAGCATGTTGGCATGTGCCAATGGCATGCGTGGCCGTTAGGGCCGTGGCCTTGGTAAGAAAAGCTACCAGCGAGCATGTTGGCATGTGCCAATGGCATGCGTGGCCGTTAGGGCCGTGGCCTTGGTAAGAAAAGCTACCAGCGAGCATGTTGGCATGTGCCAATGGCATGCGTGGCCGTTAGCGTCGTGGCCTTGGTAGGAAAAGCTACCAGCGAGCATGTTGGCATGTGCCAATGGCATGCGTGGCCGTTAGGGCCGTGGCCTTGGTAGGAAAAGCTACCAGCGAGCATGTTGGCATGTGCCAATGGCATGCGCGGGCTGTTAGTAGCCGTGGCCTTGGTAGGAAAAGCTACCGGCGAGCATGTTGGCATGTGCCAATGGCATGCGTGGCCGTTAGGGCCGTGGCCTTGGTAAGAAAAGCTACCCGCCGAGCATGTTGGCATGGGCCAATGACATGCGTGGCCGTTAGGGCCGTGGCCTTGGTTTGAAAAGCTACCAGCGAGCATGTTGGCATGTGCCAATGGCATGGAGGTGAATTAGGGTTTTGTTCGTTGTAACCCTAATTTGAAAAAATACCCCTTATTAAATACTGACTACCTGCCTTAAATGTCCTAATAAATGTGTCACTGGTGATATTAGGTTATTTTTAGGGTTTTACGAGTTTACCCTTCGTTTAAAAACCACCATCAACAAGTTCATAAACCCAAAATTGAACATTTCATTTGTGTGTAACAAGGTAACTTTTCGATCCAACGGTTGAGAAATATTAGCTTGAATCTAATCAGGTTTTCATCTAACGGTGAATATTGAATGCTTTGTTACTAAGCTAACATTGATTGCAAACCCTGAATTGAAAGACTATATAAGGGAGAACTCTAGCAACCGGGAAACCTAATCCCCACACTTTACGTGTGATACTAGTTTGCTAAGATAGAGTCGATTCTCCTTTAACCTATGATTTTCTTCTTCTAAAACCAGGTTAACGACTTAAAGACTTAATTGGGATTGTGAAGCCTTGGCCGATATTACTTTTCTTGTAGTTGTGTGATCTGATCTTATTGTTTCTATCGTACGAGTACAATTGAAATAATTGGCTTGAGATTTATATCTCCGATAGGCAAGATAGAAAAGAAATTACAAACACTTCGTCTCATCGTTTGTGATTCCGCAATATCTTTTTTAGCTGCGTCGATTAAGATTATTGTGAAGTGATCAATAATACTAGGTTGTTCTTCGGGAATATAAGTCTGTGTTATTGATTGGTTCTTGTTCACCTTGATTGGTCAAAAGACGGAACAAAACTCATAGGTTTATTCGTGGGAGACGGATTTATCTATTCTGTAGACTTTTCTGTGTGATACATATTTGTTTATTAAAGTCTCCGACTTTGGGTCGTAGAAACTCTTAGTTATGGGTGAGATCAGCTAAGGGAATCAAGTACGTAGCATCCTGCTGGGATCAGAGCCGTAGGAGCATAACTGTACCTTGGATCAGTGTGAGATTGATTGGGGTTCAACTACGGTCCAAACCGAAGTTAATTTGGAGTAGGCTAGAGTATGTAGCGGCTTAATACAGTGTGTGTTCAATTTGGACTAGGTCCCGGGGTTTTTTCTGCATTTGCGGTTTCCTCGTTAACAAAATTTCGTGTATACTGTGTTATTTTTATTCCGCATTATATTTGTTTATATAATTGAAATATCATAGGTTGTGTGTTGTTCAATCAATTAGAATATCCGACCTTTTGGGTTGTTGATTTAAATTGATTGACACTTGGATATTGGTCTTTGGTACCATCCAAGTTATCTCTCTTTGATAAAGACTCGCAGATTTCTATTTGCTTGAGTAAAAATCAAATCGAGAGATTGAGATATAAACTCGTTGATATACTTTTCATCTAGATCGAGTTTGACTGTCTAGTTGATTCTCTAGAAAGTATATTGGAGTTTGTCCATACAGATTGCTAATCGAATTGTTGGGTGTGGTTGTTAGACCCCCGTTTTTTCAGTTGTACCCCCGCTTTTTCAGATTCAGTTCATGACCCTGATCTAAATAACCCAGTTTGTTTTGTTTTATTGGTTATATGTCGTGATATCCTGTAGTATTATGCTGCATCTGAGGCTTGGAAGAATGAAGGTGGATGAATGATTTAAGGTAATCCTCTACTATACTAAAATTGTTATTATCTGAAATAAGTCCAGCAAAGTTCATGACATTAGCTGCATTAATTTGCATGACCCTTCGGAACTATCATATTTGTCTCTTCTGTGGATTTCTGAGAGTCGCTGTTGTGATGGGTTTTGTTTAAATTGAGGCTATGAGATGTTCAATTGTGTTTGCCTTCGATCGGCTATCTCATGTGATTGCGCCGACTTGGGTTGCCACAAGTAAAGATTATTGTTCCTCTACTATTTCTTTTCAAATGTAGTGAACTTCACTATAATTGCATGTTAATTGGTTTGTATGTGATGGAAAACTCATGTAAAGCATAATTTGCCTGGGGACTAATGTGTGGAAGCAAAATCCGACAAGTAAAAAAAAATATCACATATTCTTTCATGATTCTTATTTTTGTCGTTACATATTCGATTTGCTTCTGTGATTTCAGGTTATAAATTATGTTGCGAGTTGGAATTCAATTGGAGTTAAATATTGCTACAATTGCCAACAAGGCTTCGCCTGTACCTTTCATAAAAAGGTCAAGAAGGTATTCATCCCTTCTGCCTATTCCGCAATTTCTTTTAAGCGAATTACATGATTTAAATTGACTTCTCTTAAATTGTTGATACTTATTATGTTTCGAATGTGTTTAGAAGAAGGAAAACTGAAATAAATCAAAGGTTTAGAATAATAGCCTATTTAAATTGTAATGGTTTTTCCTATTGGGTTTTACTTTATCATTTATCTAATTCTCAAAATCTATATAACTGATTTGTGGGGTTAGTTTACCATAGACTGATTTTTCTTTTGAATTTGATTTACAGGGATGTCTAGAAAGTAGATAAACTGTAGCTTGAATAATGACTAGGAGTAAGTTCGGCAACAGGTACCACTGAGAAGCTTATCAGGTTATGATCCAGCTTTTTCTCTTATGAGAATGTGAAGAAAAACTTATAATGAGAATGTGAAGTTTTGTATACATAATAGAAAATATCAGTTGTGTTTCTCTCTTACTGTTGTGCATTATATCTACCGTTTATAAATATGCATGTCCCAATTTTTCAATTGGGATTACAAATCGTTGAAATAGGTACCTAGTTTTCCAGGATCCCATCTCAATGCTACTCAGATTGTGCACTTTAACAGTTACCAGTATTCCCTCCTCCAGTTTATCTTGCATACAAACACAAATTGATCACTAGTATCAAACAGAGTTAACTGTCACTAATATTCCCTGCATTCACTTAATGGCTTTGGGAAAAACACTAACATGAATGAGTTGTCTTTTGTGTATGGTGTTATGTAGGATGACGGTGTCAATGTGGTACTGCATGTTGGTCTTGGTATTCTGTAATCAAGACATCTATAGGTGAGTACTACCAAACATAATCTTAATTTAACATTACAAACACAACCAATGAATATGAGTCTGTGGCACAATGGTAGTGCGTCTGACACCAAGTCAGAAGGTTGTGTGTTCGATTCACACCAGATTCAGTCCTCTATGGTTAACGAAGGTCCAATACAGACTATTATTGATAAGAGGTGTTTGGGAATGTTCCAAACTGGCACACACCAGTACTAGCCATGACAGCTGATGTATTCCAGGAAACACATGAGAAATGCATGGAATGGGAATGGATGGTTATGTATCAAAACCTTATACTATGAGTTGGATACCTTCTGCCAATTAGTAAAAAATCTATCAAAACTATAACTATGATTTAGTTATAGTTAGGGTTTCATTATCATGCTCTTTCTTTGGTATATTTAAGCATATTATCAAGCTATTTTTTTGGTTTCATATTGATCATAACAGATGAACATAGGCATGGATGTTTGGTTTCATATAGCAGCATACGAATCAGGAGGAGATATAGATTTGTTGATAACTAAAATAGAAAAAAACGAAGCATCTGATCCTAAAGAGCTGAAGCCACATCCTTACAAACCTAAAAACCTAAACAATATTGGTTTGCCAACAATAATACTCTGAAAAAAGTTTTTGAGTTTTGCTGGATAGAGGACAACCTTACTTACAATGAGGTACAGTTTTTAGAATTTTAAAATTCTCATACAGCTTTTAGAAAGTGTTTCTTTGTTTGAAACCAACTTTACTATTGTATTTAATGTGTATCTTCCTTACCAGCAAAACTTGCCACCAACTATAAAGGATCTTATGTAGACTTGGGAAGATTCAAGGAACTAACATACTTTGGTGAAGATATAATGAATCTAAAACATCCTCACAGATTACTGGTTGTAGGATTTCCAGCTGAATTCTTAGATGTCCAGAAATTTGCAGGCTTACCACAACGCAAAATCAAACTACATATTGGGTCCAGAATAATCATGAACCAGGATATAGGTTCATACATATTTTTATTGGGTGAACCAATAGCCAAGATAGGTGACATTCTTGCTATTATGGAACTGACCAATAACTACATCGCAGGAAAGAAATTACGTGGAACTGGTGAAATTGTTTACATAGAAAGACAAACACTCTACAAATATTGCGAATCGTTGCAGTTCGTGATGCACAGAAAGCAGTTTCTTGTCGAAATTCAGTTTCCTAAACCTGGAAAATTCCAATTCGTGATGCACAAAAAGCAGTTTCCTATTGAAATTCAATTTCCTAAACCTGGAAAATTCCAAAGTACATACATAACTAGGTTTCTTAATATAAGCTGATTTATGTCTATATAAGAGTGATTAACAGTCATAATATGGGTGAAATTCGTACAACATCACAACAGAAGAATAACTTCATTGTTAATTCAGAGTTTTTGGTCTAGCAAACGTTTACAGACGTTATCTAGCTGATTTGAAACACCATGAGGTTAGTCTTTGATTATGTAGCATTGAATTCTAAAGTTTTTATTGATCAGTACGTTTAATGAATATATTTATGTATTAGTTCTTCAAAGCGGCAGAATAAAGCATCATCGCAGGCTGGCGAGGATGGACAACAAACCATTAATGTATGTTCCGAAATATGATTGTTTACATCGTTTGTCATAGCAATGAATTTGATTAATTTAAATCTTATGTGTATTGCAGGCAAAGTCTGTATGATTTTTTACATTGTTTGTCATAACAATGAATTTGATTAATTTGCATCTTATGCGTATTGCAGGCAAGGTCTGTGGCAACGAAGTTAAGGTGGGAGAAGCAAAGGCAGAGTAACAGGGAAAAACAGGAGCAGCAGGAGCGCGAAGCAAGGTTGAAGTTTGAACAAGAACTTGAAATTGAGCAGCCAGTACTTTATAAATATAGAATGGTTGTCATTAATATTCAAGGGAGATTTGATTTGTATTTACATTACTGTTAATTGTTTATAAACTTACTCATTGCATGCTAGAGCAGAGGAGAATATTAGGCGAGAAAGAGAACAACGGGAATACAACGAGCGTTTTTTAAAAGCATAGTTAGCGCGGGAGCGGTGAGGAACAGTATTATTATTGTTGATTTTATATATATATATATATATATATATATATATATATATATATTAACGTGTTTGATTATTTATAATAGATTGTTTTATTTTTACAGTTCAAAGCACGGCCTGAAAATCAGTTCATAATAGAAAGGACAAAGGTAAGGTTTCATTCTTTTAATTAACGTGTGTGTATAGATGAATGAATGGTTTGTGTTTAAAAGTATGATTATATTTTGGCTGCAATTCTCAGGCTCGGAAAGTGGAGGGTCAACACCGACGTCGTTTGAACGAAAAGGAACAAGAGCGTGAAAAAGAACGTAAAAGATTATTAATATTCGCAGCGAAGAGTCTGGGAAAGCAATAGAACAACGGGAAGGTGACCATATCAATAGTCCATTAGATGCTCTGGTTCGTACATTATTTATTTACTGAAGTAATTAAGATAAGCCCTGTTGAAAGCAACATTTAACGGTTAATTGTAATCAATGGTTTTGTTATATTATATTTTTCTATATTTCAGGTTTCGGCTGTCTGTGTTGGAGAAGTTAATTTGGGAGGAGAACCTCAGACTACAGAACAATTAATGCGTCAGCAAACGCAAAGCGATAATATTGTATTAAACGATAAAGAATATAGACAGCGTGTACCGGTGGAGAAGCAAAGACAAACTCAAGTGAAAAGTGAATTTGTCAATGTAGTTCCAGTTTATGTGGTTAGAATTTTATGTGTATGCGTATATGCCTAAGTAAATATATTTTTTCGTTTTCCAGCTTTTTAGTCAACAACCTTGCACACAATACATACTCGGGGGAGGTATGGATTGATATTATTGTTTGTGTGGATTTAGTTTTTAAAAATTCGCCTTTTAATTTATTTCTATTTCTAATATTCAGGCTAGGAGAAATAAGGCGTATAATAAACGAAAAAAGGCCGAGAGAGCATCCAAAAAGGAACCAGTGCAGAAAGTTAAAAGCACTAAACAAGTATCCTCAGTGAGAATTTTATATGTGTGGATTCAAATGTAAAATATGTTATGCACACACGTTATCTGATTCATTGTGTATTTTTACCTTTTGAACTTTCAGACACGTTCTGCAGCCCAGAAAGCACGGTGGGCGAGAGATAAGAAGGCAGATATGGAAAGAATGTGCTGCTAGCAGTGATGCTAGCACAGTTCAAAAATTGGATTTCGATCCCAAGCCACGCATGCGTGTGCAGCCAGAAACATTGCTGGGTTTTAAATATTTTTTTTTTTTTTTTTTTTTTTTTACGTTAGTTGTTCTGTTTGATCACTCTCTTTAAAAAAAATAAAAATTGCAGTATGATTCTTTGACCGAGGAAGAAAAGTATAGTATACTTTTGAGACGTGGACAAATCAAGGAAAAAGTTTTGATGGAACAACAAGGTGGCGTTTCTATTGGTGGAAATACATCGAACCAAAATAAAATGGTGAGATTTCTTTACAAATTTTAAGTCCACATCCATTCTCATTACATGTTTATCATCCCATATCATCTAAAAGTCACAGTACATAAACATATTTGTATAGGAAAGAGAATGGACGAATTCAGCGTATGCTAAAGAATAATAATAAGACAGCAATAGATTATAAGTCAAAGTATAATAAAATCCTAAAGATTAGGTTTAAAACTTAAAGTATAATAGCAGCCTAAAGATTGTTTGTTACACTTAAGAACAACCCTTTATTTCAGAATCGTAAGTCATTCAAAATACGTCGTTTTATTACAGTATACAGAGCTTTCATTAATGTGGATTATTTTTGTAATAGCTTCGTAAGCAAACTAGGATGAGAAAAGTTGTGGTGGATCCATTCGGTGGTCAATACGAGGGTGATGAAGCAACATGTCGTGCATGATATATGGGTAGTGATGACGCGTGTGGTGACCAGGTAAATAAATGATATAGCTGAACTTTTATTATCTAAGTACTTTGATGTTCTGATTTAGCTTAGTTTATATTTTTTTTTTTGTGCAATTTTAATCGTAGTTATTGGTTCCGACGATTAATTTATTATGCAGTTGGGTATGGAAGATGAAGCTGTGAATATGCACGTGGGTTCAAAAAAGAAGGACTCCCAAGAAAACGACGATGATATGTAATTATACTAATTATTTCATTAATTTTATGGCTCAAATTAAAATTTTAAACTTTATACAGAGATGTAGCTATTTTTGATGTGGCTATTTTTGAACAGGTCTATTCCGCCTCAGGATACATCGTCTGACGATTACAGTGACTACTACCCATCAGATGATGAAAAACTTCTGAAATAAACTCCGGTGCTTTCATCCTATACAAAAAAAACTACAAAAAGACGCACATGGTTTGACGAGTTTGGACGGCATTATCTGGAGAAGATGGAACATAAGTGTAATTGGTGCGGCGCTTTGCACTGGATCGAAGAACGAAAGAGCGATTCCTCTTTGATAAATCCTGTTTTTACTAGATGCTTCCGCAAGGGAAAAGTTAGATTGCCAGATCTTTGTGAGCCTCCTCCGGCAATAAGGTAATTATTCGAAGGGGATGACAATAGTTCAAAGATGTTCATGAAAAATATAAGGAGATATAATTCCACCAATGCCTTTACGAGTCTCGGGTACCAGTATGACAATAGAGCTAAGAAGGGAGGTGGTCCTGAATTTTTTTTAATACATGGAGAGCTGCGGAATATAGCAGTAGTTTGGTACCTGCGGAGGAGAATAAGGCAAGCTATTCATAGCTATTCTTTTATGATCCGGATAAAGTTACTGGATATACGAGAACAGAACAATCCCAAATTAGAACGTGAAGTGCTACGTATTATACAAGATACGTTGAGAGCTAGAAATAGACTCTATCCAAAGTACGTTCAGGCGAAAGAGATACTGGAGAGCATACCAGATGAACCCGGCAAAAAGGTAGAGGTATCTTTGCTTTTTAATTCAGAATCCGACCAACGAAGGTACAACGCCCCAGTTATGGAGGAAGTGTCGGTTATCGTACCTGAAAAAGAGAATGACATACAAAGGACTCGTGATATTATATTACACCTAAAAAAGGGGCACAGTTGGACCAGGATAACTGAATGCCATCCTCTTTATCTTCCACTTTGCATTATGTGTTGTTCTTTCCTTATGATGAGCTGGGTTGGAGCTGCGAATTAAGACTCTGTGAGGAAAGCATTAAAGATTTTGGAAATAGTAGTCTAACCCTGATGGATTTTTATAGTTATTATCTTTTTCCTCGCGTGCTGGAATACTCTACTATTCTTAGGGGGTGTAAGCTTTTCCAGGAATTCGTGGTGGATGCATGGGCTTCGACCGAACAGAACCATTTAGGCTGGATAAGGTTCAATCAGGATAAGTTGTGTGCGGATAATTACAAATCGATATAATCAAGATGAAGGAGGATGGGATATCATCGGATCAGGGGGGGGTACACCGTGTGTTTTGCCGTCTACGCATGCCGGAGGACCAAGGCAGATGCATGAGATCTATCAGGACTCCATGGCAATAACGCGCTATAATCATCATCCGGATATCTTTCTTACCATGACAACGAATCCAAACTGAACAGAGATACAAGAGGCACTTTATCCTCACCAGACTGCATCTGACCGTCCAGATTTAGTTGCGCGAGTATATTTGAGATGAAAAGAAAGGAGTTGATGGATGAGATAGTAGAAAAGAAGGTGTTTGGGGATGTGGTCGGGTACGTGTATACCATTAAGTTTCAGAAGCGTGGATTGCCTCATATTCATGCACTTATATATCTTGAGAAGTCGCAGAAAATACGTACAGTTGACCAGGTGGATAAATACATGTCGGCTGAATTTCCCGACGAGAAGAGTGACCCGGTCCTGTTTGATACGGTTAGAAAATGCATGGTCCACGGACCCTGTGGTGACAGGAATAAAGAAACGCCTTGCATGAAAAAAGGAAAATGAACCAAACATTATCAAAAGAGCTATAACGATACGACTTGCTTGGACGGAGGTGGGTATCCGGTTTATCATCGCAGGAATAACAGCGTGGAGGTGGTTGTTTGCGGTGGGCGTAAGGCAACCAACATTGACGTTGTACCTTACAATCCGCATCTGCTGCGGATGTTTAATTGCCATATAAACGTCGAGGTATGTGCTGGGATAAGGGAGTCAAGTACATCAACAAGTACATATACAAGGGGTATGACAAAACAACATTTGTAGTTGGATCGGCTGATGGATATAGATATACATTGACGCAAGGTACATAGGTCCCCCAGAAGTTGTTTGGCATCTGTTTGGGTACCGTATGTACAAGGAAATGCCCCACGTGGAAATGTTGGTAATACACCTTAAAGGTATGCAGGGAATTGTATATGAATCTGAAGCATCGACCGAAGGAGTGACAAAGAAAGCTGAGAATTATAAATCTAAACTGATGGCATACTTTGAGTACTATGATGAGAATCCCGATGCCCCTGCATACATGTATCAAGAATTTCCGCAGCATATGGTGTGGAAAGCAGATAAATATAGATGGGAAGTAAGGATACAACAGTTTGCGATAGCTAGGATGTACTTTGTCTCTCTGAGCGCTGGTGAATTATTCTACTTGAGATTGCTATTGACTGTTGTGGCGGGCGCCAGGTCGTTCGAACATCTGAGGACTATGAATGGCGTGCTACATCCAACCTACAAAAAAGCATGCATTGAGATTGGGTTATTAGAGAGCAACGGAGAATTTGTAAATTGTTTGAGGGAGGCATCAACTGTTCAGGTAGGAAACCAGATGAGAAACCTCTTTAAGATAATTCTGTCTGATGGAAATCCAGCTGAACCAGAATTATTATGGAAAGAATTCAAGGTGCATATCTGCGATGATTTACATCACGTTATTAAAAGAAAGTATGGCATCCTAGAACCAACAGATGAGCATATTGAAGACTATGGACTTTACCTGATTGATAAATTGCTGCGTGAGGGAGGAAAGGAGATGGCGCATTTTTGCTCGATGCCTAAGTCTGAGATTGATTGGGAAGAAATAGATGCGGATCAGCTTAAGCAGAATATAGCTAAATTGAATGAGGGTCAGCTTGCTGCTTTCAAGGCAGTGATAGATTCCGTGGAGCAAAGAGACGGATCTAAATTCTTTCGGAATGGTAGTGCAGGGACAGGAAAGACATTTGTCTACAACACCATTGATGCGAACTTCCGTTTGAAGAGACACATTATTTTGACTGTTGCATCGTCCGATAAATATATACCATTGCTTAATATTCTATTTTATAAACATCTTTTTATGGTTTCCATCGTTTTGTCTGATAAATCATTTCTTATATTGATCTAATTTTGATTATTAAATTGCATTTATTTACATATACCAGGAATAGCTTCTTTGCTTTTGGAGGGAGGTTGTACTGCACATTCAACATTCAGAATTCCTATAGATATAACAAGCACCAGTGTTTGTTCAATAGCTAAACAAAAGGAAGAAGCTGAATTTATAAAACAGGCAACTTTGATTATATGGGATGAGGTACCGATGCAAAATAGGCATTGTGTTGAGGTGGTAAACAGTTTGCTCCAGGATATTCATGAAAATAAGGAAGATGACTTCGAAGGTGTGACTGTCGTCATGGGAGGAGACTTAAGGCAGACTTTGGCAGTGATACCGAATTGAGGTAGGGCAGAAATAGTGGGGGCGAGCGTCCGTAGATATTTTTATGGGATAACATAAAGGTTTTGAAACTCACCAAGAATATGCGGCTGGATATGCAAGAACCGAAAAATCGAGCGTACGCGGATTTCCTACTCAAGGTAATTATCTTTGCTGTCTCTCCATGCATCTTAGATTCGGTTAATTGGTAACCATGATAGATTATAGTTACAATTATGCTAAACAAAACTTACATAATTTGATAGGAACTTATGGATTTAGGTGAACTAAATGTCATAAACTGAATGAACTGATTCTCACACTCCACGAAAACGCATCACTAAATCTAAGTCTTGGATTCAGTAAGCACATAACACAAAACCACAGAACGTCCTTTTTATTTAACTGCAGTATAAGTAACATTATTTATGAACATGCTAATTTAAACTCACAGTCCTAATTATTTTGCTAGCCAATACCATTATAACCCAGAAATTTAACACGAATCGAACTTAGTAGGGAGAACCAACCGGCTTTAACTACCTGCGCACACGAAGAGAAATAAAAGAAGTTTTCAAAGATATGATAAAGGCACCACATACTCTTATGGAACCAAGAAAGTGTTAGTAAGTTATCTTTGCATAAACAAAGGACAAGAAGGAAAACATAATATATTAAAGGTTGAAACTTTGCCTACTCTATCACTAAATTGCGTTAACTACCAAAAAAAAATAATCTAACTGTATTCCAAAACAATGACATTCTGACTACAACTTCCATTAACATTCAACCCCATCACCAACTCAAGACATTTATATTCAGTACAGGTCTTAAGAAAATTGAAAAGGAAGTTATTTTGGAAATAAAAAATATAAAAACATCCATGGTATGACTTAGCACCAAACACATAAACTATGATAGTTATCATCCTTGATCTCTTAAGCCATATCCACCTCACTAATGCTGCCAACATCAACTGCTATGTCATCCACGTCTGTTAGAGTACCAGTTTTACAATTTTCAACTTTCTCTCCGTTTTACTGTAAGAAAGCTACTGAACTTATATTAACACAACTTAGTAAAAATCATACAAATCATTACTACGATCATGTAATGAACTGTATGTGATTTATAGATGGAACACGTTACCTATAAAAAATACATTTTCGGAATAAACATTTAATTAAACTTCTTATCTTATACTTCGTTTTGCAGGTAGGTTCCGAACCAGTTAACAAAGTTGATCTTCCATCGGCTGTGAACGTATGTAAAAACAGAAGAAAGCTAATAACAAAGCTCTATCCTTGCCTCACAAAAACACTAATCTGGAGAGGGGATGAGGCGTGTTACGAACAAGTTTCAGAGGAGAAACTAACTAATGGAATGATTCTCACGGCACGCAATGATGATGTTAATGAGATTAATGTGGAGGCACTAAATTTTTTGGATGGAGATACACACACATATCTATCAGCCGATAGGTTGACTCCCGACGAAAGTGGTAGGATACCACCAATAAGCAATGAATTTCTGCAAAATCTAAACCCTCCAGGAATGCCTTTATTCAAACTACAACTCAAAGTTGGATGTTCGATAATTTTGATGAGAAATCTCGCTCCCTCGGAGGGACTTTGCAATGGAACAAGGTTGTTAGTGAACACACTGCGGGAAGTATCTTATACAAGCAAAAATTCTGACGGGAAAGAAGAGCAAGATCGGAGAAGAAGTGATGTTTCCTAGGATATCATTCCAGCCCAAAATTTCAGATTTGAACATAAATATGTTGAGACGCCAGTTTCCAATTCGTTTGGCGTATGCAATGACGATCAACAAATCTCAAGGACAATCCGTGCAACACGTTGGCATTGACTTGAAGACCCCTGTGTTTTGTCACGGCCAACTCTACGTTGATTTGTCAAGTTGCTGCTTTTGCAAAACGAATAATCGTGCTGCTACCGAAGATACATCAAGCCACTTAAACGCAACTAATGTCGTCTTCAGGATGTTTTTTGTGATTTATTAAACAAGTCGCATTGCGGTGTGAAGTCTGTGCATTAGAATGTCGAGTCCTTATAGATATGTTTTCTAATTACAGAGTACTAATACTTGAACTCCTTATTATTTTTCAATTTCAGATTCCAATATATGAAATTATATATTGTCGTCACTTCAGTTTTTAGTTTATTCAGGTCCCTTTACTTCTAGCTAGCCTTTTAATCACATTCATGTAATCGCGAGTTGTTTCTTTAAGATGGTGTCTTTGACATATTTACAATGATTTGAATAGGTACTGTGGGTCTTCTACGAAGCAAAATATTAACTGTAATGATAAGATACTGAAGAAATATTTTGTTAACATTAGCCTTTATTTTTAACAGATTGGCTCTGTCTTTGATGAAATGGAAATTGAGTTGTTGTTGCAGATTATAAATATGCATTGTTTAAGCTTAAACTTATGATTCAAAGAGTTAAATTAATGACGAACTCATGGACCTGTTCTTTTAGAAAGTTAAATTTAAGCCTAGCCGATACATTTGGAGAAACCAATGATTTCCAGAAGATGTGCTTGGAAAATAATGGTAGCTGATGTGTTTGGAAAATAGTGGATGATTTTCTAAATTTGACAGATGACAGACGCAACCACCAAAACAAGGTCTATGAATATATCTCCAGTTACTTTGGACTTGATCCACACCTGATTACTTTGCTTAAAGAGGTTTCAACAGTGGCTCATGCTGAGGACATAGCAATATTTTTATCCGTTCCCTTTGGAATTGCTATTTCGTTTACAATGCTCTCCAGAATGTTGTACCTTACCATGCGACTGTAATTTCCTTAAAATCCTAATGCATGGATACTCAGATCTGCTAAATTTCTCCTGATGATTTCTAGACCAACATAAATTTACTGTACAAGTAGGTTAGAATTAAGACTCATATACCAGTGTTGCTACCTAAAACAATCACTTTTATAATTTCTTATTTCAGTTTTATATGCCTGGAAGATATGTTTTCAGATGTAAGCTATCGTATGTTGGCTTCGTCAAAAAAACATGTTCTTGGTTGTCAAACTAATCAAATGCAACCTCCATGAATAGCATTGAGCAAGTGTGTAACTCTCTAAGCGTAAACAAGGTCCTAACAATTGATGCAAAATTAGATTTTTCACGGGGTACCTATTTTTTCACAAAATTGGTTAAAAAGACCAAAACCAATAATTCCTGGGTGAAACAGACTTGTAAGTTTTGATACTGTTTATATGGACAAAAATCAAAAAAATACTGTTCAATTATCCATTTTGGATATTTCACCCAATTTTTATAATTAATTTTTATTCTCACATACTAAAATGCCCTTATTATCTATCTCCACAGAAACAAACCCTTCTTCTTTACCAATTCATCACGTCTAATCATTTCAGCAGAATTGTAGGCTATTTTTGTGGGATTTGTCATGCATATGATTCGTTCTATATTCACTCAACGTCACACCTACTCTTTGGTCTTCATTATTGTTCCTTCTTTTACTTCCTATAACAATTTTTGTTGACCGTCATTTTATAGGGAGTTTCTATAACAATCTAGTAAGCGATTTATTGTAGTCATGGATTATCATACACACAATTCTTATGAAACAACATCCCATGACGACATTGAAGTAGTCCCATTACAATATGTTGTGCTCAATAGTAAAACAAGTAAAATGGAACCAAGGGAAACTTCTCGGTAATCAATTAGGCTTGTTAACGATCACTTGAGTGGTATATCCCCAAGACTGGTTGCCAAGGACTCAGTGGTTGACAGGGAGAATCCCCTAGTCCAGCCCAAATACCATTTCCTTATCATTTCCGTTCTCAACTTTCATCTCCAGATCTTTGTCAGACCGTCCTTCTAGTTCCACTCCAAACAGCACACATATATGTCTGCAGCAAAATGCAAACTAGGTTTCAATATGTGAAGTCTAACTAAACGTAAATCAAATTGATATGCCCCTCAACGATGGAAGGTGAGGAAACTGAGAAAGGAAAACTAATAACAAAATGTTGCTTCAAATATTTAGAATAAAAACTTTTCAGTAACTTTCTCGAGGGATTTTTCATCCTCGTACTTATTAGCCGATGCTAATTCACCCCTTACGCAACTCTCAAGCTTCAACATATGTGGTGACCCTTTTACATATTTAATCACCACTACTCTCACAAACTCTATATTGTGCTGCAAAGGCATATACACACACATTTATTAACAACATTGCCACTCCAAACTATAGATTATGCATAATTTATCAAGGATGTGTGTGTTTAGTTACTGGAAACTATAACAACCAATTAAACCTAGATGAAACTAGTTTCATCCTTGTGTAAATTCCAGACGAAACCAGTTTCATCATAGGATAAAAAATTACTGGAAACTATAGCGTCCAATTAAACCTGGATGAAACTAGTTTCATCCTCGTGTAAACTCCAGATGTAACCAATTTCATCATAGTATAAACATGGATAAAACCATGTACATCGTAATTAAACCTGGATGAAACCAATTTCATCCTCGTGTAAACCTTGTTGAAACCCTGTACGCCACATAATATACCTGGATCAAACCAGTTACAACCTATCAGAAATAAAATTTATATCACATATTAAACCTGGATGAAACTAGTTTCATCCGAGTTTAAACCTGCTGAAACTGCACATTAAACCTAGATGAAACTAATTTCATCCTATTTTATAGTAACACTGGTTCACCAATAACAACTCAATACAACTTCACAGCATACACACTAATTTCACAACAAATTTCATGTTTACAACAACTTTGACCAGATTTAATAGAACTTAAATGTATGATTTTAGTTTCGTCCAATTTTAAATGGGTAATGTGCAAAATTGCCTTAAAATTAAGCATGTGAGAAGATTATGGTGAAATTAAGAAGCAGATGAAACCAATTTCAAAATCATAAAAAAATAAATCAAAGAAAACCTAAAATTAATAGATGGAAATGGTAATTACCCTGTTTGTGGTGATGATTAAGCGATTAATTGGATAGGGTTTTTGGTGATGGTGTTGATTCGTGAAGATGAAACTAACTAGGGTTTATTGGGTAGTGGTGGATGTCGACGGAACAAAGAGTCGATACTTTGTGGCGTGGGTGGTGGTGAAGAAATTTTGATGTAATAAGAGGAGTTTTTGATCTTTGTCGATCATGGAGAAGGTGGGAGAATTTTTTTTTTTGTGGAGAAAGTGAGAATAGTTGCTCTGTAAGTGCTCGATATGTTCGAGATGGAAAAGTGAAAACAATTTTATGGGATACAAACGGACAAGGCTAAAGTAGTCAGTTTTTTTGGAAAATTACATTAGTCCATTTCACCAAGGAAAGTATTTACCCGTCCATCTGAACCAGGATATTAGACATTTTTGGACATATGACCAATTTTTCGCTATTTTTTCGGCAAGTTTTCATAGGGTACCTAACTAAGATACATATCAAAAAGATAAGGAATAGTACTGTGGATTGGATTTAGAATATTTGGGTATAGTTTGCAAAGAGTTTCAAAGAAGGCAATAAAACATTCTAGAGATAAGAGATATAGTGTATTAAAAAGTAAAAAAACACGTTGTTCATGTTACCAAGAATTAAAAAAAAAAAGAATAAAGAATAAACTCTTCAAACTATCCAAATTACGTGTGCTCATGGGTCCTAATATTGGTACAATTGGTAAAAGTTAGGAATTTCAGAGTTATGAAACTACATCTACACGCGCCTATATAAACCATCCCTGTAACGTTGTTAAAGAGTAAAGACACAACTTCCTTCTACCTTTCGATTTCGACGTACTCCGCTTTCGATCGCGTATATAGTCTAGCAACCATACAATGAGAAGAAAAAGAGGTGCAACTCTGAAGAGAAACACAGGTTTGATTCAAGAATTAGGTATAATGTTTTGATGATAATCAATCATATATGGATTCTTTTAAATATGCAAATAAATATTATAGACATGACTAACTAAATATTGGGACCGTTTGGCTATGACCTGACTAACTAAAATGCTCCCGACTATTATAGACAGGTCCAACTAACACACTAATTTAAATGTGGGCACTACTACATCTGTATTTAAATTTTTTCCACCCCAGGGCCGTAGGCCCCGGCCCCCTCCGGCTATTATGATCTAACTATTTAAACACGCTACTATGACCCGACTAACTAACACACTATAATATGACAAGACCAACTAAATATTAGGACCGACTAATTAAATATGCTCCCGACTATTATAGACAGGACCAACTAACACACTAATTTAAATGTGGGCATTACATTTGCCTTTAAATTTTCTCCATCGTACTATATCTACCTTTAAATTTTCTCCACCGTCGGGGCCGTAGGCCCCGTCCCCCTCCGACTGCTATGATCCAACTAATTAAACACGCTATTGTGACCCGACTAACTAACACACTATAATATGACACCACCAACCAAATATTGGGACCGTTCTGCTATGACTCGACCAACTAAATATGCTCCCGACTATTATAGATAGGACCAACTAACACACTAATTTTAATGTGGGCACTACACCTGCCTTTAAATTCTCTCCACCGGCGGGCCTTGGGCCTCGACCCCCTATCCGGCTACTAGGGTCCAACTAATTAAAAACGCTACGGTGACCCGACTAACTAACACACTATAATATGATACGGGCAACTAAATATTTGGGCACTACATCTGCCTTTAAATTTTCTCCACCGCCGAGGCCGTAGGTCCCGGCTTCCTATCCAGCTACTATGGTCCAACTAATTAAACACGCTACTGTGACCTGACTAACTAGCACACTATAATATGACACGACCAACTAAAATTGCATGGGAAGATACTGATCGACCGACCAAACAATAAACAAAACTCTAAAAAGGTTTTGCTCCCGATTATTTTCAGTTAATGTTCAATTCTATTATTGTTTAGGTATTAAATCCTTAATTAATATAAACTTTAAATATTGTTTAGCTATATTATATTTTAAGTTATATAAGCTTAGAACAATTTTTCGAAAATAGACAAGAGGTTGAGCGTCGGCCATATGCCGGCGTGACACCTAGTTTATTTTTATACAAATTTGTTATTTATCAGAGATTTATTAGTATTGTAGAGAAATTATGTTCATAATTACATTTTAGTGGAAAATATTACTAATTTTATAAGGTATCGGCATTCTATAGTCTTTTGAGAATTTCTTCTACTCCGCATCTGTGTTGCATCGTGTCCGTGTCAATACACCCCAGGTGGCAAGTATTTTATTTATGATGATAATACCAAATTAAATATTTAAGACAAATAAACAGGAAATAGCCGGTTAGATATTATCTTAACTTTAGACTCTGTGGAATAGCAATTACCTAATTTACCGGTTAAACCAGTAGTTTCACACTATGACTTCCTAGTTCCCATGAATCAGTTCCGGTCAAACTCGATTCTCTCTACTCTCCTTCTTCACTTGCTTCTTTACTCAGCCATTTGATCATCGATTTCCTCTCTTTTCTTAAGGTGATTGTATTTCTCTTTTACTAATTCCGGTATGTCTACTATATCTTGATCAAAATCTGCTATTTTGCTGAATTTTTCTTCTTGAGATTTATAATTTGAAGTTTTGAACTTGTTCTCTTACTTCGTTTGGTATGTAAAAGTGCTCACAGTTACTTTCTGTGCAAATCTAGCTTTTTTAATTGGATTTTCTAGTCTAACTGTTATGATGATCTTAATTCGTTATTTGTTTACTTAGTAATTTTAGTTGTTTGTTGTATAAGAGAGCAGTTAAAATAGAATCATGAAACTTGTTGAACTTGAGCTTTTCTGTGGTGGTTTTTAGTTGTTATGGATTTCCTGAGAGCAGTTAAAATTGATTTTAGAGGTCTACCGGTTAGGTCCATAGGACAATAAAATTGTTGCATTCTGCTTTGTTTGGCATCTCTTGCTACGCAGGATTTAGTATCCTAGTGAGGGTTTCATCTTTTGCAGATTGCCATTTTGTTTATGAGGACACAAATATTGTTGATTGAGAATTTGGGTCAATGTACTAATACTATTCGAAAGGGACCCCATTTCAGGGACTTTACGGGTGTTGAAATGAAGGGTGCGAAGGGAAAGGGGACAGTGAAGGACAAAAAAGAAGTGTTGAAGCCTGTAGACGACAAGTACGTAAGCTTATATTGTTAAGAAGTGATGAATGCATAATTCCCTTGTTTCTATTGCCGTAGTTGTATTTGTGTTCTCCAGGCTTAGGGTTCTTTTTCGTTCTGCAATGGGTATGGAATTAGGCAAACATTTTGGTAAAAGGATTTTGTGTTTTCCATTTTTCTAGAAGGGTTGGAAAACGAAAAGCGGCTGCCAAGGCAGAAAACAGTAGCAAGAATCAGACGAAAAAGGAAAAGTTGGCCAGCAAAGACCCTAACAAACCAAAGAAGCCCGCTAGTGCCTTTTTCGTGTTCATGTGAGTTTGCATAATGTTGTAATTTTGACTTTTTATTGTTTACAAAAATTTTGGTACGATTAACGTATTGTATTATATTTTGCAGGGAGGAGTTTAGGACGACTTACAAACTAGAGAACCCTCACGTGAAAGGCGTAGCAGCAGTATGTCATATCTGTGGATTGAGTATCTTTATCTACAATATTGGAGATCTTTGCTTTGTCATTTCGATTTTTTTCTGTGCCTGGATTACTTAAGAATCGTTTGTCTGTTGGATGCTTCAATTAGGTTGGGAAAGCTGGTGGAGAAAAGTGGAAGTCCCTTTCTAATGCGGTATGTAGTGAAGCACATTCACCGGAAAAATAGCTAGAAAGTCACATTGTTCTGCATCTAAAGGAAGTTAACTAGCCTTCAATATTTGATTCTTTTGTTGATTGGTGTTGCAGGAGAAAGCCACATATGAAGCTACAGCTGCCAAAAGGAAATCTGAATATGAAAAGGTCATGGCTGATTACAACAAAAAACAGGTAATGATACTTTGAACTTGTATTGTATGGCATTTCTGCCTTACACAAGGTAAAATCATTTCTTGCTAATGATTTGTTTGACTTATTATGTTCACAGGAAAGTATCGCTGATGACGATGATGAGGAGTCTGATAAGTCAAAATCTGAGGTGAATGATGATGAAATGGGAAGTGGGGATGTAACTATCCTACATTCTTGGTTAATTTTGCAGTGTGTGATTATAGATGTCCCGTGCAACTAACTTCCTATAGTCCAAGAAAAGTCAATGTAGTATTAGGCTTATCTAATGTGGATGATGTGGGCTGATGACACAACCATATGCATCGATGTGGTCAGATAATGCCACAATACTAACTAAATATTTGGTCTAACTAGTAACTAGGGTGTACACAGAGAATGATGTTAGTGTTAGTGATTCCCTTTAAGCATAACCATTACTTGTATATCAGTACAATGTGCCACGGATATTAGAAGCTTCTTGGAAAAGCTCTCTTTGTGTCATACTGTCAAGGATATGTGCATTATTTATTACAGATCGTAGTTGGAGCTATATAGAGTAGAATGATGTAAATGTTATCAGGCATCAAAATATCAATATTTACAATTCTGATAGTGTGGAACAAAATTTAATCTTGAATTCTTCCAGTTCCTGATCTTTATAGCCACGACTTATAACGGCAATTTGAATTCTGAAATTCAATTAGTTTTCAAATATCTTCTTGCCCCTTTGTTTTTCCAAGCAATTTGTTGTACCAACCGTCTGTTGTTTTCTGCTTTGAGTTTTAATTAAAATTGTTCCACAACTTGCAGGAAGATGAAGATGATGACGACGAAGATGAGGATGATGATTGAGTTGAGGGTGCTATCTAACTTCAGTAGTTACGGTAAATCCAGTCTATTGACTCTGGATTTTGTATGATCATACCTTTAGTTGTGTGTGGTAGCGTATCGATGTGGAAAGAAATGCAGCCTTACCGCTGACTTGTTTCATGTTAGGTCTACTTGTGGATTCGTTAAGCATGAGTTGCTTCTATAATGTGTTCTTATAATGTAGTATCATGTATGAATGGTTCATAACAATATCACCCTCTTTCAGTTTCCTCCAAGTTCATGTATATTTGGATGTTCATTGTCACTCTACCCTGTTGCTCATAACTAGACTAGTTTAATACATTGTTAGAACTAGGAGCCTAGGTAATGATCCGACAGTTTAATACTTCTGCAATTCTTTTTTATCTGACAGTATTAGTCGAGTAGCGGGGAGTTTTCCGTATTGAATTCAGGTAATGATCCGAAGAAAGTTGAGTTTGAACAATTAGGTTTGGATTGCCTTTCAAGTCTTTCTTTTCTCACTCTGGAACGAACAGGTTCCTGTCTGAACTCTGTGGGGTTTTTTCTACACTGACAAAATTGAGGACTTGGCGAGGAGATTTAGGAAAGGCAGTGCAAGCACATGAATTAGCTGATGTCTATTCCCGTGCCTCTAAAAGCTGAACCAGACAAACAACTGAGATTTTTCCAACTTCTCAAGTATCTTTCATTCACTTCAGAACCTTTTACCCAGAGAGTCAGAAGCCAAGACCCCCCTCTCAGTTTTTCCAACGAATGCAACACCCTTTTTCGAAGTAGGTGCCTGGTGTTGATGACTTGCATGTGCACGCATCAGAAGAAGAGCATTGAAGGAAGTAACTAATGTTATTATGCATGCAGGATATCCATCCTGACTTGACTATGTTGTCGCACCAAAAGTGGTAGGGAAGGCTCAAGGAAAACCATGGTCGTCCAAGGATAATTATTTATTTACCATAAAGGATTTCACAAAAATATTCTCCATATCTCCCTTAGATTAGGCATTAGCCGCATTACATTAGTCTTTGAAGGTAAATTGGGTAGCGCTTGAGAGTCCTAGTTGTAGGGAAAAATACAAGCTTGTCTTCCTCTGCCTGAGCCCAACTGCATGTTTTACCAGAGGTTCTACTTTAGAAAATGAAAATGCACAACAAAAGAATCATATGGTAAAAACAGGAGATAGTAATCATTACCTAAAAGTGGTGACAAGGTGATGAAGGAAGACAGAGATTTCAACTCTGGCTAGTTCATAACCAGGGCAGAGTCTTGGGCCACCTCCAAATGGTGTAAACAGATTCAACATCATTTTTGATGGTCCTACTACTTGATCTGTATCCCCCCTTTTCTGAAATAACAATTATGGTCATTCAAATTCTTGTCACATATGTATGACACAACACAGATCAGAGAAGAAAAGAAAAGAAAAGCACCATGAAACACCTAGAGAGATAAAAAGCAAATAACTCAATTATTATACAGACCTGCTGCCATCTCCAAGGATTGAATGAAGTAGCTTCTTTAAAGTGATCTTGGTTAAGATGAACTGCTCTAAATGATGTAAACACCTTGCATCCCTTGGGAATCGTGTACCCTGTCGATTTCCATTCATGCACATCAGAATAGATGAATTACAGTCAACCCAAGTCGAGAATAGCTAATACTAGTACTTTGCCCCATATATCTGGTTCCATATATCATCAAGCAATTCAAGGAAGGTTCAACCCCAGTTATTATGATACTCCAAGAAACAATGCTGAAGATAATAGCTCAAGAGTCAAGCCTATTTCTTTTGTGTTAAGTAGTCTTAAGTTAATCCACAGACCTCAGATAATGAAAGCAGGCTTAACACAAGCGCTGCAACTACTTTGTATGGCACTTAGTTCTTTTTCCTAAGGTTTTTCTATTAAAAAAAAAAAAGAAAAAATTGCAAAACAGTCATACTATTAAGACCCGATTTACAAAGTAGTCATCTTTGTGACAAACTATTAACAAAATGGTCATACTTAGTTAAATAGAGAGTTAAGTGGTGACTCACAGTTAAATATGATAATGAAATTACCTACATATCCTTCCTGTTTATCCTTCTATACATAACTTCAAATTCTACCTTCATTATAGTTTTTTTGACGGTGGTGCTATTTGTAAGTGGTGGTGCCGCCGCTTACATATCGTTACATCGCATTCAGGTTCGTTAGAGCGCATTTAGGATCGTTAGAACGCATTCAGGATCATTACACGGCATTCACCCAAAGGGTTCATCGCTTCCCCTCTGGGGTTTAGTGAAGATTCTTAAGCTTCCACCACCATCACCACCACCACCACTTCATCACCACCACATCAACCAATTTATTAAATGAAGAGGGTATTTTGGAGGAGGGTATTATGGGAAAAGTTAACACCGTTTTATTCAAAAATGTTAAATCGGATGGGAGTGTGACCATTTTGTAATCGAAATACAAAAGTGTGATCATTTTGTGAACGAATTACAAAAAGTATGACCATTCTGTAATTGACCCAAAAAAAAATGTACCTATAATTTCCCTCAACAGCAAAAGTACACCCTAAGAAGACACATTGCAATAGATTCTAGTCGTTACATGAATTGTAATTGTATGTTTAAAATTTCATTTTCTAAGTTGAAGCAATTTTGCAATCAATAATTCTAATTTAACCGGGCAGAGTATCCAGGTGGGATAATCAGTCCCGGATTTAAAAATGTGAGGCCTGGTGACACATGTTATTTAGAACATAGAATCATAGATCAAGTCATGTCTCTAAAAAGTTTCGCCGAATAATCTGAGGAATTTTTCAGGATATGTGTAGAACGATTGTTTACATTTCAATTTAGAATCTAAATAAGATTACTGACCTTTGATGCTGACGTCTGTCATTGCTCTTCTAAATACTCCACTAACAATGTTAGCTACTCTTAGAGTCTCGTTAATTACCTGTTAATTAGTAACCAAATACTAACACATCAAAAATAAATAAACAGAAAACCTTAATTCATTAGCTATTCCAACGGAAACAAAAGAAAACCTTATTGATTTTTAAATTTTATAAGTACTTACACATTGAGTGAAAGGCATATTGTACTTATAATCACTCCACTCTAATTGCCCATCTTTTTCTTCCTTCTTTGCCTTTTTTATCTGTTCATGTTCTTCCTGTACACAAAGAGAAAACAAAAACCGGCCCAAAAACCTATCAATAAACAAATATGAATCAATATGGACTCCCTAATCATTCTTGAACAAAAAACTTGCATATTGTTAGGAAAATAAAAGTTTGCATATACGCCATCTAGCTAAGCATGCAAGAAACGAGCAAATGGCGGGCGCACGAACGTTTTTTGAACTTCGAATACTCCAAACCGACTAGAGTAAGTCAGTTAAGTTTCCTCTCTGTGTTCTAACTGTTCATCGAAACTCTCTAGTTCTTATGCAAGTATGTATCTAGGTAGAATGTACATAACAAATGAAACAAGTTAAAATTTTCTCCATTTATGTTGGCAGTCTGACATGTCAAAAGTACCAAATTAAATTGGGTCTCATTTTTGACTTTGACCGAGGAACATCTAGTATGCTAAATTTAGTAAAAAAAGTTTAACCTTACAGAAACCGTACTTTTTACTAAAAAGTATGTACCAAACACTGCTTTTAATTACACCCTTAGGTACATTAGTACATAGATAGACCCTCAGTACAGTGTCAGGTCGGGTACCTATTTACCCGACAAATAAACTGAACCAGAAATTTGCACATAAACTGAAACCAAACTGACCTACTAATTACATGGTAGGGCATTACATGTGAAGGGGGTAAACTAATAACCTACTAGGGGACCTATTGTAAAGGTTGTATTCACATGGCGAGTTGGGACTCACAACCCACGCTTGATGGATAAAAAAAGCACATGGAAATGAGAATTTTCACACATTTCTATCTCTACTGGCCAGTGCGACATGGCACATTCATGCAAACTTTTTCCCTCTCAATTTCCCGCAAGTAGATATTTGTGGTTTTGGAGCCCAGGAATCACGTGGGACATAAGGTCCCGCTAATCTATCATTGATCTCAGGACCACAATTGATTTGATTTTCTAATCTAATGGCCATAATAAACTAATCACTGCATGTTATTATGAATGAGAAGAGGACCATGATATATTATTGGTGTCATACAGTATTAGTACTTTACCCTCCTTGTCTCTATGATTGTTGAGCATTTGCATCAGTTGATTATTTTTTCGGTCACCGGAAATTTGGATACAAATCTGTTTCGGACTTCTAGTTCTCCAAAAATAGAAGTTAGAAGCAGTCAAACTATTTTGCTTCATAAAAAGTTGACTTTTCTGCTTCTAAAAGTCGTTCTAAAATATTATTATTAAACTGACTTCTGACTTTTTGATTTCCAGAAGTCGAAAAAAAACTTCTGAGTGTGCATCCAAACGCGCTACAGGCATTAGTTTTCTCATGACATCTCTTTTAGAAAGTAGTCAAGCAAGATGCACATTGCCTAGAACACCCCCTAGCTAGAATTATACTAAAATAGCTGAAACGTAAAAGTATAGCTCTGCCAAGTGTTTATGATTATGAATATGGCTACTGTGAGGATTCTATATCTAGGGTTACAACTTACAAGTAAGTAGGTAGAGTTGCGTGTGTTGTTGTACTTACCTTGAGTTGAGCAAGAGCAAGAGGTGTCTCTGTAAGAAACTTGACCGCAAGAGTCATGATGGTCGATGTGGTTTCATAGCCGCCAAGTATCAGAGACAGCAAAAAGTCAACAATCTCTTCTTCATCTTCTAACTCATCCTCCACCTTTTTCTCCCGCTCGGCTAAATCATTAATGTCCACACCACTCTCACTATTATTACGACCTTCATGATCTTGATCTCGTTTTCCAACCATTACATCTAATAACATCCCTAACATGTCTTTCTTCTCTTTTCTGATATCTTCATCATGATCATCACTCCCTGTCATCATCGTCTCTTTCTCTCTTTTCCTCTCTCTAACCTTAACCCTTATCTCCTCTGCCACCATCTTCCTTGCCTGTTGTTATTATCATCATCCCCACAAACCCAAACCAAATAAATATTCATATATATTTTCTCGATCGTCTATACTTTATTAAGAAATCTAATTAACTAAGAAATCTTAACTAAACTTACGTGGATGGCGTTGTAGTAAGGAGTGAAGAGAAAAAGGATGGGCACACTGAAGAAACCATCAATGAGGATTAGATAGTGTTTTCTAAGAGATTCTGTCCATTCTTGATCAACCCCTGTTGGATCTATACTCATTAACTGCTTCACTATCAACTCAAATGTTATCTGCAAAAAAATCCATTAAGATTAATATAAAATATATACTCCTATAATGTACATTTATTAAGTAAATCCATAGCAGAATCTAAGAGAAGAAAACATTCTTTTTTTCTTAATAAAAATATGAATTTGTAGCTGATTTTAATGAATTAATAGGTACGGTACAAATTAGTTAAATCTTGTGGGGCAAAAAAACTTAGCAATAAATCAAAAAGCAGGTGAACCAAACGTTTCAAATAATAATTAACAGAAGAAAGAAAGGAATTAATGTGTGTGTGAATCATGCAAAATATTAATTATCGTAATTAATTTTAATTACTAAAAATAGAGAAACTTTAATTTCATACAAAAATGAAAAGAAAGATTCTAAAGAACTGTTAAGAGGAGGCGCAAAACTGTATATGCATGTATGTGACTCGCAATAGAAGCAGCAAAATCCTATGTGCATATCTAGTGTTTTACTGTTTGATTTAGCAGATCATGCGATTCAAAATTCGTCGACACACTCTAACTTCTGACGATTAACTATTGCGCTAATCTTTAGAAAATGAAAATAAACCCAAATTAATGGAGCAGTGGCACAACTACCTTCTTGGTTTGGTCAAGGAGAAAAACTTTGTTAGACCAAGAATCGAGGTTGAACTGAATAATCCGATTAATATCAGAGAACAGATGATCTCTAACATTAGTAGAATTACTAATGAAATTCTTGGTAAGAGAATGCATTTTCTTATGTAAATTCCCTTTCAATAACAACAAAGATTTTCTTCCGAGTAAATTCGATATCGACGAAGTATAACTACACTCAAACAATTTCCCTTCATTCATTAATATGAAACGATTCACTTCATAATCTGTTGAAAAAACTGTTGTTTCCCCAAAAACATGAGTAGTGAAGATTTTTCCGAAACGATTCACGCGAGAGTCAATAAATGGTTCTGGGTTTTCAGTTTTGTAAGCTGAGATTAATTGTAAAGATTCGCCAATAATAGGAAACCCAAGATTTCCTGGTGGTAAACCTTGTTTCTTGAGACTGAAACTGTTGTAGTAGTGAATGAAAATGAAGTATACTGAAATACACAGGAACAGAAGAGAAAGAGGAAGAAGAAAAACAAGAAACGCCATTGGAGAGAAAGAGAGAGATAGAGAGAGCGCACGGGTGGGGAGGCAGAGAGATAATGGTGATGTGCTGCAATAAATTGGAATTGAAAGATGATGGGGTTAATAAAACAGGGGAGGGAGGGAGGGAGAGGATACAGACGAGAACGCGTGGGGTAAGAAATAAATGTCGGGATATTGATAGATATCTCTCTCTTTTCCTCTGATCCGTATCATGTCTTATATCATCTTGGATTTTGTTAACATGTATAGACCCCAAGCCTTGTCAAGTACCTCGTTACTCTATAGACTATAATCCACTAGCTGTATTTGGGTCATATTCATTTGGGAACATTATCTAAATACCCCTACTATGAGGCACCTTGAAATATACCCTTATCAACTTTACAAATACCCCTAAGCCTAATACATTACTAAAATACCCTCTTTTATATAGTGAATATACAAAACCACCACAACCACTATTCAAAAAAAAATATATATATATTTTTAATGCCCACACCACTGCCCACCGCCAACCACCACCACTGTCCACCGCCTACCACCACCACCGACGACCACCACCACCACCAACCACCACCACCGACCACCACCACAACTAACAACCACCACCGACGACCACCACTACCGACCACCACCACCGACCACCACCACCGCCGACCACCACCACCGCCGACCACCACCACCGCCACCACTGTCCACCACCACCACCAAACCACCGCCGCCGCTAACGAAGACCACCACTGTCCACTACCACCGCCGCCGCGAACAACCGACACCCACCGCCGCCAACCATCGCCGCCAACCACCACCACCATGTGGAGTCAACTTCTGAAGTTGTGTCCATATCGGAGGCAACTAGCTCAAGTTGTCTTCAACAAAGAAAGGCAACTAGCACAAAGTTGTCTTCAAAAGTGAAATCAACTAGCCTAAGTTGTCTCCATATATAAAGGCAACTAGCACAAGTTGTCTCGAAAAAAAAATAAAAATTATACACAAATAAGTGAACCTAGTGTGAATCGAACACACATCATCTCGACATATAGTCGGTTTGTGCTACCATTGCACCACGGGTTCGCCACCCCATCGGTGTTCAACCAACAATTCAAACAGCCACCATACAACACCACACCATCCATCTCTGCTACTGCAACTCCAAACACCATTGAGCAACACCACACCATCCATAACATGAGTCAATCACTGCAGTCACTTCCATGCCCCTACTCAAACACCATCGGCAAACACACAAGCAAGAATAACTTCAATGCCTCGGATTCATATTGAGATCCTTCTCATCTTCTTAAGCATTCATCTACTCTCTTGACTTTAAAGCATGAGCACCAAGAAGACAACCATCGTCGGAACTCAACACAACCTCGTGTTACCATTGCACCACAAATTTGTCACAAATACTCTAAGATATATATATATATATATATATATATATATATATATATATATATATATATATATAAGATAATTTCAGATGAATAAATGGACCCAAAAACATAACCCAGAGTTGTTCTCCGAACTGAATCAACTAGCTCAAGTTGCCTCCAATATGGAATCAACTAGCTCAAGTTGCCTCCAAAAGTGAAAGCAACTTGGTCAAGTTGTCTTCAAAGTTGGAAGCAACTAGCACAAGTTGTCTCCAAATATTAGAAGCAACTTGGTCAAGTTTTCTTGATAGGTGAAAGTAACTAGCCCAAGTTTTCTTGGTCAAGTAACACAACATCCACTACCATCACCACTCTTCGCTAACACAACATCCACTACCATGATGCTAATGGTGGCATACACATTACATACTTACAAGCATAGTTGTCTCCAGAAAAAGGAAGCAACTAGCATAAGTGGTCCCCAAAAGTGGAAACCTATCTATAACTACATAGCAGACATATCAAGCACCACAAATGTAATTAAACATACCTAGCTAGACCTCACCTTCCCAGTCTTGATAGCAACCTTTCTTACTGATGACTATAACGAGAAAAACACAAAATCAAGTCAATTCCAAAGAACTACCAAGTAACTGCAAGCCATCTAATCATTTACAAATTCACTTCAATATCCGAACAAAATAATGCACGATGCAAATGCGAAAGAATACATTAAGGCTTATACATGAATTTGCTTGTTTCGCACTTAACTATGCTAGCACAAATATTGATTTGTATGGTTTGCACACAAATCCTAAGATGCCGAAACTTAACATTAAGAATGGGGAATAATGACTCACATTAAGAAAATACTCTAATACAACATCGACACTAAAAGCAATATCGCATACCATTGCACGGTAAATGCTCACCCGCATCTTTCTCCGCACCTTGCACTAGTGCACTGAAGATTCTGGAGTGGAAGGGAGAACATGCAAAATATGTTAGATCGATGCCAATCTCTAAGATATTCTATTAGCCTAAAAGGTATCAACAAAGTGCTCTCTTTTTCTTCCACTACTAGCAACAAAGCATGCAACGAAAGTTCTCTTGGTGCAAAGAATATCGAGAACCAGGCTCATTCTCACTAGAAAGGTAGCCTAAAAGGATCTTGAAAACTTCACCATAAGAGTAACAAAAGTAGAAGCACTTACGTAATCTTAAATTTCTTCCTTAACAATGTAAAAGGATCCTGAGGTGAAGACATTTTTCACCTAATTTACATTATCCCGCACAAATTAGACACAAAAGAAACTCAAATTCAACATCCGTAACAAATAAGAGATCCTAAACATATCAAATCAACACACATCTCTTCCATAAAAAGTCTTTCTATACTAATCAAGCAAATCAAAAATCCCCGATAATAATCGCAATTTTCAGATCCAGAATAAGAAAACCTAACTTCAGTCCAATTCGCACGTTCTAAACCCTTAGATCGATTAATTCACTAATTCTCATCGAGATACAAATGAAAAAACTCAATATATACCATAAATAATCGAAGTTTTACCACAAAAACCCAAAAAATCAAGAAAAAAAACTGAAAAAATCTATCAGAATTTCAGGATTTGAGAGTATGAACAAGAAGAAGAAGAGGAAACAGCAGGAGATGCTTACATGCGGATGATCTCTGTTGTGTTGTTGGTTGAAATTCTTACTGGTAGAAACGAAATTCTCTTTTCTTCTTCTTTGAAATTTCTGATTGTTTTGATATTAATCTTTACAAGAAGAAGAAGGTTTTGAAATTAATCGTTACAAGATGATGGTGATGGACACGATTCTGGTTCTGGTGTTGGTGTTGGTGGCGTTAGTTGTGGTGGCGACGGAGATGGAGATGGAGATGGTGGTGGCAGTGATGGAGGTGGTGGAGAGATCCATCGACTTTTCTCGTGTAAGAAAACATAAAAATCTGAAATATAAAATGTAAAGGTTAAAAATGAAATTATGTTATTTATTTTTCTGTTAATAATTTCACTTCTGCCATTAGGGGTATTTGTAAAGACTCATAAGGGTATTTGTGCATGACCCATGGATAGTAGGGGCATAAATAACATTCCCACTATTCATTTACTCTTCTCAGTTATCGGGCGTGTATTTTAGTTTTCAACTAAGAATACTGTGTAATTTTGTAGCTCACGCCTTAGCTAGGTGGGTTAAGGTTAACTCTTTTTCCATGTTCTGATTTGTACCTCGAATATGGCTTCTGCATAATGTTGAGGAGGATCACTAGCTTCTTTGAAGGCCTTCGTCTACAAAAGAAAAAGAAAAAGGAAAAAAAGTGTACTTTAGCAACTACTTATCCTCAGTTTTGTATGAGACCCATTATTCTTAAAAAGAATTCTCCAATTTTGATTCCAAAAATGACCTGCTATTATTTAGCACATTGGACAACAAGACTATCCAAACTCTTTTTTAGATCATTTTCACTTATGTTGCCTGGTCAGGCCAGACTGCAAATATGCAGAAATCAGCAGTCTACTTCAACAAAGGTGTTCAAAGTCATAGAAGTAGCTAGTATGTTGGGTATGCAACAGGTGGTGTGTACTGACAGATACCTAGGACATCAGCTTCTTAAGTCAGCTCATCTAATTTCTTCCTATGATTTTCTCGAAGATAAGGTTGTATCCAAAATAGTTGGATGGAAGAGAACATTTTTATTACATGCGGTAGAGCTATGTCAATCAAATCCGAGCTTGGACTCATTCCACCTTTTTACATGGCTACCTCTCTTATACCCAAGAAAACATTGGCAAATTTAACTAGAATCATGTAGAACTTCTGGTGGGGACATGATAAGGATGTTAAGAAAATGTAATTCATACAATGGTATCAATTTGAGCTTGAAAAGGAAGAGGGTGGTGTAGGTATCAGGTCTCCTCAAATGTTAAATAAGGCTATGATTGAAAAATTGGTGTGGAAGTTTATGGATGATGAGGATTGCCTGTGGGGTAAAATTACGAAGGCAAAGTATATAAAAATATGTAGTTTTGGGGAGGTAAAGAAGCCAACTAGTTGTTTAGCAACTTGGAGTGCAATGTTGACAGTTTAAATAGGAAGTGAGAGATGGATGTTGTCGGTCAGTAGTGAATGGTGAAGACACCAATATATGGGCAGATCCATGGATACCAAAGCCTACCAAACAAGAAACCGGAAAAGAGGATTAATGATGATCATAATATAACCAATGTGAAGGATCACATTATTCATGAAGAACACAGGTGGGCTGAAAACAAGTTACAACAGTTGTTCAACCAATCTGAAGTTACAAAAATCTTGGAGATTTATTTACCTATGGAGATTGAAATCAATTTCAATGGCAAGTTGATATGGACACATCATCCAAAATGTGAATTTTCTTCTGAATCAATTCTGAAGACTCTGAATGTTAGAACTCCTTCGACATCTACCGGTTCTGATTTTCCTTGGAAGAAGTTTTGGAGTGTCAAAAACATACATTCTAAGATTCAGATATTTATATGGAGGCTGCTCAAGAATGGTCTTCCAGTGCCTAGAAGTATAAAGAAACATATTCATGGGATTAATGATGACTGCAGACTTTGTGATAGAAGTGTTGAAACAGTTGAGCATTTGTTCTTATATTGTCATGCTTACCAAGCAAATATATTTGCGTCTCCCTTAATTCTCAGAACATGTGGGCAGACTGATTATTCTATCCAAGACTATATAATGCAGTGGTTGGCTGAAGGAGGGGATTATGTTAAATTGAAGATGGGTGCTTGTGTGTTTTGGGCTATATGGAAAGCTCGAAATGTTGTGGTGTTTCCCAGAGAAAGGTTCAGCATCAAGTCAGTACTTCATGAAGTGATCAATGTATGGAGATCAATGATTTGGAAGACTACGGATATGCCAATAAGAATTGACATTTTAGAGACTTAGAATGACAGGTTGGGGACCCTCTCAAGGAGACAAGATCAAAATTAACTTCAATGGAGCAGCCAAGACCTAAGGGTTATGCGTGTGGTTCTATGATAGCGATAATTAAGCGAAATTTTAGGGACGCCAGAGCAAGAATTTATCCTACTGCACGACAGTAGAGGCTGAGGAGTATGGGGATTTTTTAGATGTAGATTGGCCGGCCACCCGTAAAGAATTCAGAGACATTGTAATTGAAGGGGACTCGCTTATTGTCATAAATGCACTAAAGTACAAGCAAATATCAACCCAAGTGGCGGATCCAAAATATGATTAACAGAATTAGGGACGACCTAATGGGATTTAGGTCCATGGAATTCAGTTATATCAAAAAACCTGCCAATAATGTGGCACATAACTTAGCAGCTTTGGTTGTTAATAGAGTGGCTTATCTCCACACTGTCTTGTATTGCTCAGCTCATTGTGAGTGAGTATTCCCTTCTTTTATTATTATTATTATTAGATAAAGAGTATTATTACAAGAAACTAGTTTGAAGCCTAACAAGCTAAGCTCCAACAACGTACTACTACATTAGTTGAACGGGTTTCCATGTTAGCCTACCAACGAGCTTCATGATGAGGAACCAGCCAAGGGTGCCGAAGCGGATAGGGGGCTGATTATATCGCAAGGGGGCAAACTAACTCTACCTTCCATGTCAAATTCTGCAATGTTACGTCATCGGGGACTCGAACCTGGGACCTCCTGAAACGCGTGAAACCTTTGAGGAACGGTGATGACCAACTGAGCTAGCTACCCTTCTTCTTTTTTGCTTTTGAAAAAAAAAATGACACTCAATTAGACAAAATTTGTCTGGCTAATTTTGGGCCTATCAAATTTTCTTTAAATCCAAAGACTAGGATATGGGTGTCTAAATTAAGCAAAAATATAAACTCCACTTATCCCTAACTCTAATTGCTATAAATTGAAAATTCTTTTTGATTTCATCACTTTTTATACAAAATAAAATCATAAACAATAAAAACTTTCCATTTTCATCGAATCTTTCCAAAAAAAAACTTGATCTAATCTTTTTTTCCAACTTAAAAAAACAATTAAAAAAAAATCCATTTCCATTCGCCGATCTACGTAAGCTAATTCTCCATCAACCCGATCTATCAATATAATGGTTTCATTGATTACATATCTAAAATTCGATGCAAATCAAAATTTCTGAATAATACCCAAAATTGGTAGATGTTGAGTCGTATCTACTGATTCATGTATCGTGTTGTGTTACCACAACAATTAGACAATCAAGATGATAAGGAAATGATAAAGTAACTCTTGATTAATCAAGCCAATCTGGTTCAAATAATACATCCAAATAGTTTCTTATCGATAATTTTCATATAAGGAAGAAGACGCCATCTTCATTATACATTCATAGCATGTCATTCCAACACTAACTTGACTCACAGGATAGTCAAAATATGTTACAAATCCTACTGACTCAACAATCAAAATAACTACTAACAGAATTAATGGCGCACTCCTACTAAACTACTCTCGTGAGACTCTCGGATAAATATATGATAGTGAGCTCTAATGTTGGAGAAATCTTCCCACGTAGCATTTTCTAGTGAAGAGTGAGTCTCTTTGGATCAACAATTGTCGCACCCATCTTTTTCCAACGACAATGATCCTAGTGAGCAATATTTTCTATGGTAACATGATGATCTGACCTTCATGACAACTGGCAATGTAGTGGATGGAGTATGTTTCTGACCAATGTGTTTCTTGAGCTGAGAGACATGAAACACTAGAGGTATACGAGCATGAGAGGGTATTTGTAACTTGTGTGCCATTGTCCCTACCTTCTTCATAACTGGGATGGTCCATAGAACTTTGTTGAAAGTTTTAAAATCTTTCTCAAGGACACAGAAGCTTTCATGTATGGTTGCAGCTTGAGATTCACCAAATCTCCAACTTCGAATGATCTAACTAACTTTGATTTATCAGCGTACAACTTTATTCTTTCATGATATTTGTGAAGAGATTTCTTCAACAGGTCAACCACTGAATCATTTTCCTTTAAGTAACATTATACAACAACTACAAAAGTGGCAACAGTAAATGAAAATACCAAGTGAGGAGGTAAATAACCATAAAATGCTTGGAAGGGAGACACCTTCAAGCTAGTGTCGTAGCTGGTATTGTACCACCACTTTGCAAATGCTAATCCATCTGTTTGGTTTATGGTCAATGATACATCTTAAATAACTCTCCAAACAAGCATTTGGCCCTTTCTGATAGGCCATCTGTTTATGGGTGATATGTTGTCCTAAAATTTAAACTAGTGCCTAATGCTTTTAGCAAATTTTGCCAAAAGTTACTTGTAAATACCTTGTTTCTATCAGAAACAATAGAAGAAGGTAAACCATAGAGCTTAAGTTCTGATTTAAAAATGCTTTAGTGACAGGAGATCGGTGAGTAAGGATGTCGTAGAACTAGAAAATAAGCATATTTGGTCGGTTTGGCCACTATGACCGAGAATAACACTCTTTTCTCAAAAAGGTGGTTGCAGCAGGACTCCACTAAAAATAATTCTTCTTCAAAAGGTCAGTTAGAGGTTTATTAATGGATCCATATCCTTGAACAAATTTTATGTAATAGCCAGTAAGCCCAAGAAATCCTCTCAACTCCTTGATAGTGGTAGGTTGTGACCAAGTTTTCATGCAAGCAATCTTGTTAAGATTAATTAACATAGATACCTTCAGCTATGATGATACATGGATACTCTAATATAGGTTGGCCAAAACAACATTTGGACAACTTAGAAAAAAAGTTGGTGTTATCTAAGTAAGGAAAAAGTAAACATGAGATGTTCCAAGTGTTCATCCAATCATACTAGAAATTTGTAAATCGAATGTCATCAAAGAATACTAGGAGAAATTTTCTCAAACCGATTTGAAAAACTCATTCATCAAAGCTTGGAATGCAGCGGTGACATTTATAAGTCCAAATGACATAAATTAGAACTCTAGTGTCTTTCTTTGAGTTCTAAATGTTGTTTGTGAATGCCTTTGCATGCACCCCGATTTTGTGGTAACTTGACTCTCGAATAAATTTTGGAAAACACTTTAGACCCATGTAGTTTATCCTTGATAGTGATGTTATTTAACTTTCTATGGTCAACACAGAATCTCAAGAATTATCCTTCTTTTTGACCAAAAGTATTGGAGAGGCAAAAGGGTTGTGACTAGGTTGTATGATTCCAGAGTGTAGTATTTCCTTGACAATTTGTTTGTTTCTCCTTTCTGGATGTAAGGGCATTTATTGGATCTTTGATTGGTGGGTTCAAAATTAGGTTTCAATGGAATAATATGGTTTAGGCTTCTTTTTGGTGGTAATTGTTTTGGCTCTTGTCATAACACTGCTCGGTCGAACTCAAAAGTTTTGTTATCTCAAGATTGTTGTCAATATTAGTTGATCAAAACTATATTTTGATTTCTAGTCTACCAAAGTCAAGTCTCGGACTAGGTATAAAAGTTGGTAGTTGAGTATCAGACATCACTGAATAACCCTCGAAGACTGAAGATCGACGAAGATATTTAGTGAACTTCATCAACAAAAGAGGTATGTAAAGACTGAATCATTCTATTTATACACTTTCATCACCATTCTATCTATATGAGACTGTGTTGTATGATTTCTAGTAGATTTAATATTGCAAAGAAGAAATTTTGAGTCAAGCTCCCCTTTTTAAACATCTTGAAATATGATTTAAGAAATGAATGTTTATTGGTCATTAACAATCTTAGTTCGAAACAATTTATTGTTCAAGAACTATTTTGTATCATATGGATCATTTGAAAATCTCCCAAGCAATGATATTTAAATCTATGGCAACTGAGAATGTTTCAAATATCAAAAGAGAGTATTTCAGAACTACTGAAATCTGAACTCAGGGTAGGTTGGTGAACCATCTCGCAAACTATAGATATCTCATGTTCAGAATACAGGAAGGTAGGCAAACCAGTTCGCAAACGTTGAGTTCTGAATGAGATTGTTCACCAACCAAATTCATGAACTGTGATGATCTAAATTGGTGTTATAGCCAATGGTTCACAAACCCAGTTCATGAACCGTACACATCTGAGTTCAAAATCGGCAGGACACTTCACGAACCCGGTTCACGAAACATAGCACCCTGTATTCACGAACTGGCTAGCGGTTTCCGAACCGTTTCACCAACCGTCCCAGTGAATATTAGCAGATGCTCAAATATATTTTTTACAAACTTGTTTAACATTGCTATGACTCTCACAAACACCTCTAAGACATCATTGATCACTAAAACACCTTGTATATGTACACCATGATTAAAGTCTTAAGTGTTTAAATGAACATGATATTGCTTATAGTTCGAAAGGCATATTTGCCAAGAACTATCATTATACACTGAAAAAACGGGGGTCTAACAACCACACCTAATATTTCGCTTAGCAATCTGTATGGACTAACTCCAATATAATTCAGAGAGCACCAACTAATAAAGCGAGCTCAATCAAGAAATATATCCAAGAGTTATATATTTGTTTCTTAATGTAATCAGCAAATCAAACAGATAGAAATACGTGAGCCTGATTATTATAAGAAACAACTTAGACTGTATCAAAAACCAATATCCATGTGTCAATCAATTTAATCAACAACCAAAGGTTGGATTCACAATTGATTGAACTTACGCACAACCTGTGATATTTCAATTATATAAACAAATATATTGCGTAAAAGAAATAACACATACACCAGAAATTTTGTTAACGAGGAAACCGCAAATGCGGAAAAACCACGGGACCTAGTCCGATTTGAACACCACACCGTATTAATCCGCTACGCAGACACTAGCCTACTCCAAGCTAACTTGGTTGGAATGTAGTTGAGCCCTAACCAATCTCACACTGATCAAGGTACAATGCGTTCTTACGCCTCTTGAAACACGCCAAATTCCGCGCACTTGATTCCCTTAGCTGATCTCACCCACAACTAAGAGTTGCTCTGACCCAAAGTCGAAGACTTAATAAACAAATCAGTATCACTTAAAAGTCTATTGAATAGATAAATCTATCTCCCATGGATATACATGCGAGTTTTTTTTTCGTCTTCGATAAATCGGGGTGAACAGGAACCAATTGATAAACCAGACATATATTCCCGAAGAACACCCTAGTAATATCAATCACCTCACAATAATCTTAATCGATTAACGAAAAAAATATTGTGGAATCACAAACGATGGGACGAAGGTGTTTGTGACTACTTTTCAATCTTGCCTATCTGAAAATAAATCTCAAGCAAATCTTAAAGAAGATAGTACTCAATCACAATAGAAAACATCAAGATCAGAACACGCAACTACAGATAAAATAGTTGGGTCTGGCATCATAATCCCAATGAAGTCTTTAAGTCGTTAACCTATCGGGTTTTAGAAAAACCTAAGGTTAAAGGAGAATTGACTCTAGTCGCAACTAGTATCACACAGGAGGTGTGGGGATTAGGTTTCCCAGTTGCTAGAGTTCTCCTTTATATAGTCTCCAAATCAGGGTTTGCAATCAATGTTACCTTGGTAACAAAGCATTCAATATTCACCGTTCGATGAAAACCTGATTAGATTCAAGCTAATATCTTTCAACCGTTAGATCGAACTTAGCTTGTCATACACAAATGAAATGTACCAACATTTAGATAAAGGTAACCGTACCTAAATGTGTACACTTATTTGGTTCAAAAATAGTTAACCGAGGTTAGCCATATGAACACTTTCATATCAACCTTATTCATCTTCTTCACAACTAGTTCAAATGACTCAAATGAAACTAGTTAGAGAGTTGTTCAATTGTTTATACTCTCATAGAAGTATACAAGACACAATTGAAGCAAAATCGATTTTGATTCACTCGAATCATTTCATGAACATTATAGCCACGTTTTGCAAAAGATTGCATTCCTTAATATATAAATGTATTAGTTCATGAACAAACCGATTTTAGAACATAACCTACTCAAGTACGCAAACGTGTACGCATACTTAATAGCCGGACCGAGTTTGGTTTGGTTTGGCGAACTGTGTACGCATAATAGTACACTTCCAAACTCCCGTAGATATTTACGGGACTGAACTTACGCTTGATCGTGTACGGTACGTACGCATACTTAGTTCCAGGACTTTCATTCACCAACCAGTAAGGGTACGCATACCATGGTTCCCGGACTTGAACTTTACACAAATGTGAATATACACACTATTTTTATATCCAATCATGGTTACATGTTCTAAACTCTCATTTCAATCATTAAAACATTCTTAAAAGACGACAATAGATGTCTCACACAACTATTAGTTCCAAAGCAATTTTCAAGCGATCGAATGATCAATACGAAACATTCTGAGTCTACACCAAATGATTGTATCACAAAAATCATGTAAGATGTTACAAGGCGATTTTCACATGATCATCTTTTGACTTACGTCAAGGATGAAAGATGAACTTGGTTAAAGCGAAAGCTTACCAACACATATTTCGAGAAATAGATAAGCGAGATAAACTCAGCTCGAAATATCAAATGTGTATAATTGAAGTCTTTATAGCAATACGACTTTTGTCTCAAATAGGAGATAGGGTAGATAGACTTTTAAGTGACAGATGATTTCAGTCTCCACATACCTTTTGTTGATGAAGTTCCACAAGTTCCCTTGATTAGTTCTTCGTCTTTATTCGATGAACGCTGTGAAGTCTAAATCTCAACTACACTTTCTATCATAATCCGAGACTTAGCTATAAGTGGACTAGAAATCAAGACTTATAGTTTTGGCAACTAAACTTGACAAACAAGCTTGAGATAGCAATGCTTGCGAGTTTGACCGAGCAGTGCTCTAACATACACGGTTCATGTACCCAAACTATATTGTATATTCTTATATATGATTTCAAGACAAACTTCTCACATGCTTACTTGAAACCCTAACTAGAGTTTCATCTAAACAGACAAAGTGTTTGCTTGAATCTCAAGTTATTTTAGATGGAATTCTAAGCAACCCTCAGTCTTTAACATCTATAAATAGAGAAACTCAATCAACTGGAAAATTCATTCCATGACACTTTTATGTTCTAGTTGAGTGCTAGAGTCATCCTCTATTGACCTATGTTTCCTTTGAGAAACATAGTTAGGTCTAGTGACTGAAAGTCTTCACTTAGGGACTCATGAAGCTAGGTCCGACTATCTTTACCTTGATAGTTCGTATATCCTGATCTTGCTCTTTTTGTTATCGAGGTATTAGTGATCTATTTCAGAAGAGATATAGATAGAAATGCAAAGTTATCTTCGTCTCAAATTTTTATTCCTCAAGATAGATATCGAAAACTATTCTTAATTTATTAGTTCACGATTGTTCTTGAGAGGTGGTTAAGAATCCGGGCTTTTATTAACCGAGTATAAGTATTCCGAATTTGTGAGGTTTGCTATCTTTGTGTATTACAAACAGATTTCCAAGCCTTGATCTTTAATTTAATGTTAAAGATAGATTGATATCAAAAGTATTCACTTAGGATGAAGCAACTCTTAGGCTGTAAAGGACGTCAGCTAAGAGAATCAAGTGCGTAAAGCCTTGCGAGGTTCAAGAGACGTAAGGAGCGCGGTTGTATTTGAATTGCTTGGAAAGTTGATTCGGTCTCATCTATATTCGGTGCAAGTCGATAGTAAGCTAGTGTCTCGTAGTTGGTTAATACAACTCGATGTTCAAATCTGGACGAGGTTCCGGGATTTTTCTGTAGTTGCGGTTTCCTCGTTAACAAAACTTATGGTGTCTTGTCTTTTTCTTTTTCCGCATTATATTGTTTATCTTTATAATTGGATTTTGCGCAAGCTGTATGTATTTAATAGTAGATACGTCCATCTAACTGTGATCGAATACGAGACTCATTCTTGTAAAATTGGTATCTTGAAAGATAGATAACAAGTTTAATTACTTAGTATAATTCCGATTGGATTATTTGAATACAACTAGATTGATCTTGGATATTGATTTTTGAGATCGTTTAAGTACTCTTCTTAACTATCATGTTCACAGACTTATCGTCTTATACATACTGATTGAGAAGAGGTAGAGATATAAACTCTATATACATATTCTCAAGGATCACTAAGTTGGTCTGCTTGTAATTGTATTAGGTTTTTTCCATACAGGTTGCCGAATGAAAATTTTGGTGTTGCACTTAGTACCCCCACGTTTTCAAAATGGATTCTAGAAGTGTTTAATGGGCTTGGATACATAATCGCTTACCTTTCTCTAAATTTTTGGTTATTGTGAATGGGACGTCACATGTCGTTTCTGGTAGCGAAAAGGGTATTCGTCAAGGTGATCCTCTAGATCATTTCCTTTTTACCAATGTTTGAGAAGTATTGAGTCATATGTTGACGAAGGCATAAGATACTGGTAAATTTTTTTAATTGTCGGTGACAGGAAGGGGAACTAAAGTTAACCATCTTCAATTTACGAATGACACTATTTTTTTTTCCTGACGCTAAGTGGGAACAAGTGGAGGCCCTTCAGAGACGTAAGGAGCACAACTGAAACTAAATTGCTTGGAGGGTGAATGCGATCTAACCTACATTCCAGTACGAAGTCTGATAGTAGGCTAGGGTATGTAGCGACTTAATACAGTTCGGTGTTCAAATCTGAACGAGGTCCCGAGGTTTTTTTGCAGTTGCGGTTCCTCATTAACAAAACTTCTGGTGTCTAGTATTTTTCCTATTTGGTGATAAATGAAGCTAGTGGTGCTACCTCTATCAATAAGAATTGAGACATTTTTCTTCTTAAAAAGTTTAGGAATCCTAATTGTATCTCCTATTAGAGCATTGCTCGGTAAAACTCGCAAGCGTTGCTATCTCAAGCTTGTTTGTCAAGTTTAGTTGATCAAAACTATAAGTCTTAATTTCTAATCTACTTATAGCTATGTCTCGATTAGGATAGAATGTGTAGTTAAGATTTAGACTTCACGACGTTCATCGATTGAAGACGAAGATCTATTGAGGAGAGCTTGGAGGAACTTCATCAACAAAAGGTATGTGGAGAGTAAAACTTATCTATCAATCAGAAGTCTATTATATTCTATCTCCTAATGAGACTAAGGCATATAGCTATATAGACTTTTATATTATACACATTTGATATTTCGAGTGAAGTTTATCTCGCTTATCTATTTCTCGAAATATGAGTTGGAAGCTTTTTGCTTTAGCTACGTTCATCATTATTCTTGACGAGTTAAGTTAGAAACAATTTATTTGTTGGAAACTAAATAATAAGTCAAAATATGATTATGTGGAAATTGCCTTGAAACATCTTACATAATTTGTGTGAGACAATCATTTGATGTCGACTCGAAAAGTTTCGTATTGATCATTCGATCACTTGAAAATTACTTATAAGCTAATAGTATGTGTGAGATAACCATTGTCATCTTCTAAGGATGTTTCAATGATTGAAATGGGAGTTTAGAACAATTAACCTTTGTTTGGATACAACACAGTATGCATACAAGTATGCAAACTGTTTTGGTATGATTCAGATACGGAAACCTTGTTTGCATACCAGTATGCGAACGGTTTTAATTGTTAAAGTCCGGGAACCAAGTTTGCATACCCGTGTGAGAATGGTTCTACCTGAATTAGGTACGGGACTGCTATTTGCATACCCGTTTGCAAACGATTGGACAAGACCAAAGTCCGGATGCTATAGTTTGCATACTAGTTTGCAAACTTAGTGGTTAAAGTTCTAAAATCGGTTAAGTATGCTTTCATACTCATGAACAAATACATTAATAAATTAAGGAATGCAATCTTTGCAAACCGTGGCTTAATGTTCATGAATTGATTTCGGTATAAGTACTTTGTATGTTACGAATCAATCCGATTTTGCTTCAATTGGTTCATATATATTTCTATGAAATAGTGAAAAATTGAACAACTCTATGAAACACAATTAGATTCATTTTATTATCTTTCGTGATTGATTGATCATCATATTTGATCTAGAAGTGTTTGATGAATGTGGTTAAGACAAAAGTGTCCATATGGCTAACTTCGGTTAACTGTTATTGAGCCAACTCAATATACACGTTTAGGTACGGTTACTGAAAAATCGGGGGTATAACAACCTCACCCAATATTTCGTTTAACAATCTATATGGACAAACTCCAATATAATTCCAAGAGAATCAACTAGAAAGTCAGACTCAATCAATGGAAATATATCCAAGAGTTGTATCTCTGTTTCACAATGTAATCAGCAAATCAAACAGATAGAAATCCGTGAGCCTGATTATTATTTGAAACAACTTGAACGGTACCAAAGACCAATGATCAAGTGCCAATCAATTTATATCAACAGCCAAAGGTTGGATTATCTAATTGATTGAACTACGCACAACCTGTGATCTTTCAATTATATAGAAAATAGGGCTATTTAATGTTTGGTACCCGGCAAATGTCCAGCACATTGGTTTGGTACCCAGCATTTCCAATATTAAGGGTTGGTACTTGGACCCGTTAAAGACTGTTAGGTAAAACCGTTGACCTAACATCTGTTACCTAAATGATAGGTGGGTCATAAACACCTTGATATTTATCTATTGTTTATGCTTTCTTTGCTGAGTTTTCTTGTAAAATATGTATCTTATGTTTATTTTCGAGTGTTTAGGTACTTTGGAGTCATTTGGAACAAAAGAAGGAGAAAAGGCGTCAATTCTCACGTGCCTTTGCTATTGAGAGCCGAGCCTAGCCAGCGATAGGAGACGACCACCGAGCTTAGTCTAGAGAAGCATGGAGCAAAGAACCTTGGTGGCCCTTAATTAATGAGTGGGTGCTTATGGTCATTTTGGGTACCCTTTATCCACTTTATCTGGGCGGTTGTATCCATTTCATTCCTACACAAGCCCTGGAATTCAGAGAAAATGAATTCTCAATCATTATCATTTTACAACTCGAGAGAAACAGTGGCGGCTGAATTTCGAGAGTAGCTCAGGTGAAAATGGAGAGGAAGAGGATATCAGAGATTGAGAGAAGATAAACGGGAAATAAAAGAGACATAGATGCTTTCGATCTATAAACTAGGGTTTGTGGTTGTTCTCAATTACTGGTACTGTAAATCGAAGATTGAGGTGATTCAGAAATTAAATATGAGATTTGAGTTCAGTAATTGTTAGGATAAAATGGGTTTGATTATTCTTGTGGTTTGTATGGCTGAGATGAAGAATGGGGGTGAGATGCTGCTGTTGGATGAATCTGTGAAGCGAAAATTGCAGTATGGTAAGAGATGGTGCTGCCATTGTTACAGGGTGCAGTTCAAGGAGGAGATTGAACAAATGGTTGGAAGTAAAGACACAATACTCCAACCAAGTCAAGACACAACGAAGGAACAAGAGTTGGAAGTAAAAGAGGAGACTTTTCAGCAAGAAGAAGAAGTTTTAGAACAAGAGGTTCCGGGTGAACAAGAACCACCTTTTGAAGAAGAAGAAGAAGAAGCAATGGGTGATGCAAATCGTTCACTCAAGGACTTGGCTTCTCATAGGCTTGATACACAACAGGGGTGTATTCAAACAAACTCTACTTTTGAGATCAAGCCGAGGTTGCTTAGAGAATTACCAAAATTCCATGGCATGGTGAATGAAGACCCAAACAAGCATCTTATGGACTTCCACACCATTTTCATGGCCATGCTTCCAGCGGATATTGAGGCGGATGGTGCAATGTTGAAAGTTTTTCGTTTCTCTTTGATGGATAGTGCCAAGGATTGGTTGTACTATTTGCCTTCCGGAAGTGTCACGACATAGGATGGGCTGAAGAAACTCTTTTTAGAGAGATATTTTCCTGCATCAAAAGCTACTCAAATTCGAAAGGAGATTTGTGGGATGAAGCAAAATATGGGAGAATCCATATATGAATGTTGGGAACGATACAAGAGATTGGTGGCAAGATTCCCTCACCACCAATTCAGTGACGCTATGATCATCCAATACTTCTATGAAGGACTCCAATCAAGTGATAGGAATCTTCTTGACGCTGCGGGTGGTGGTGCACTAGTGAGCAAGACGGTGGCACAAGCTAGAGAGTTGATTGAAAACATGGCAGCAAACTCCCAACAGTTCTTGAGTCGTGGTTCGGATGTGCTTCTTAGGAAAGTAAATGAAGTGAGCGAGGTCGAGGAACTTCGTCAACAGATGGGTAACATGAAAGCAATGATGTAACAAGTTGCAGCCGCGGTGATACCAAGTTCCTCTCAAGCTTATGAAGACGAGCAAGCTAATGCGGTCTTTCCAAATCAACAAACACGGTATGATCCCTACTCTAACACTTACAATCCGGGATGGAGAGATCACCCAAATTTTAGCTATGCCAACAAGCAAGGAGTGGTTCAACAACCTACCTTCAACTATCCGAGTGGATTTCAACCTCAACAATAACAATTCCAGCCGAGACAAAAAATTCATCAACAACAACAACAACAACAACCTCAAAATATGGGGTCCAATATGGAAGAGTTGCTGAAATCTTTTATACAAAGAACGGAGAGTAAGGTTAAGGATTTGCAAACTCAAGTTGGTTCTATGGCTATTGAGTTGAATCAATTGAAGGTACAAAATGGTGGGAAACTCCCTTCTCAACCTATCAACCCAAAAGGGGACGTCAATGCTATTATGTTGAGAAGTGGTACACAACTTGTGCAACCCGGTTACCGATTCGGGCACGGTAGAAACACCAAAGGAACCTGTTTTGGAGGAAAAGAATGAGGATTCTCCCCAAACTTCTGAGGTACCTATTTTTAACTCTAAAACTCCGGTTTCTACTTATGTTCCTCCTTTACCTTTCCCTCGCAGATTTGCAAATTCCAAGAAGGCGGAACTAGAAAAGGAGATTTTAGACATTATTAAGAATATCCATGTGAACATACCACTCATAGATGCTATCAAGCAAGTTCCAAAGTATGCAAAGGTGTTGAAGGACTTTTGTTCCAATAAATAAAGGCTCAAAGGTAATGAAGTGCTTAGTGTGGGGAGAATGCTTCGGCAATCTTACAACACAAACTCCCACTTAAGTGCAAGGATCCCTGTGAGCTTTGACATTCCCGTCACAATTGGGAACACCACATTTAACAAAGCTATGTTGGACTTAGGTGCATCCGTCAATGTTATGCCTGCATCTATGTATAACTCACTCGATCTTGGTCCTCTTAAAAAGGCTGTAATTTTGTTGCAATTAGCTGATCGTTCTAATGTCTACCCAATGGGTATTGTTGAGGATGTTCTTGTGCAGGTTAATCAATTCATATTTCCAGATGACTTTTGCGTGTTAGATATGGATGAAGGTTCACTGGACTCGTCTCGTCCATTTCTACTTGGGCGTCCCTTCATGAAAACGGCGAAAACCATTATTGATGTTGACAAGGGAAGCCGACTATGTAATTCGATGGAGAAATAATACGTTTTTAACATTTTCGAGACGATGAGATATCCTAGTGATGTCCACTCTTGTTTCTCCATTGATGTGATGGACACATTGGCGCAACATATGTTTGAGTTGAATGGTATTGATACTTTGGAAACCGTGCTCACTACACCCATTGACGATGGTTATGAGTATGGTGATGAGATTAAAGAAACCCTTGGTTCTCTTGAATCATTAAGAAAAATCAACAATTAAGAATATTTCATATGCTTCTTTACCTTGCAATGATGAAAAACTTGTGCCATCTATAGTTAAATCTCCAAAGTTAGAATTGAAACCTCTTCCAAGTCACTTAAAGTACTTGTACTTCGGTGACAATGAAGAGTTACATGTGATTGTTTCTAACGAGCTTAGTAAATTACAGGAGCAAAACTTCTAAGGGTGCTAAGGACGTACAAGACGGCCATAGGATGGACAATCGCCGATATCAAGGGTATAAGCCCCTGCCGTTTGTATGCACAAGATCCGTGTGGAGGACAATGCAAAGCCTACAAGGGAAGCGCAACGTCGTTTGAACCTCTCATGATGGAAGTTGTGAAAAAGGAGATACTCAAGCTTTTGGACGTGGGTGTTATTTACCCCATATCCGATAGCAAGTGGGTAAGCCCGGTACAAGTAGTACCAAAAAATCGAGTGTGACGGTGGTGGATAATGATAAGAACGAACTTGTTCCAACTCGTGTGCAAACGGTTGGAGGGTTTGTATTGATTATAAGAAATTGAATGCCACTACTAGAAAAGATCACTTCCCTTTACCATTTATTGATCAAATGCTTGAACGTTTAGCTGGACACTCTTACTATTGCTTCCTTGATGGCTATTCAGGTTATAATCAGATTGTAATAGCACCGGAGGATCAAGAGAAAACCACTTTCACTTGTCCGTTCGGTACTTTTGCTTATAGAAGGATGCCTTTTGGCTTATGCAATGCTCCAGCTACCTTTCAAAGGTGTATGGTAAGTATATTCTTTAATATGTTGAAAACATAATCGAAGTGTTCATGGACGATTTTAGTATCTTTGGTGTTTCATTTGACCTTTGCTTGAACAACTTGTCTCTAATCCTTGAGCGATGTGTTGAAACAAACCTTGTGCTGAATTGGGAGAAGTGTCATTTTATGGTAACTCAAGGCATAGTTTTAGGCCATATAATATCTTCTAAAGGCTTGGAAGTTGATAAATCTAAGATAGACCTTATTCGTGCTTTAACCCTCCCACTACGGTGAGGGAGATACGCTCTTTTCTTGGTCATGTGTTTTTATCGTAGATTCATCAAGGATTTTTCCAAGATAGCATCACCACTTTGTAACTTATTGCAAAAAGATGTGGTTTTTAACTTTGATGAAAGGTGTATGGCGGCATTCAATCGTTTGAAAGAACTTTGATTTCAGCCCCTATCATTAAAACCACCGGATTGGAGCAAGCCTTTTGAGCTCATGTGTGATGCAAGTGACTATGCGGTTGGTGCGGTGCTTGGGCAGCACAAAGGGAAGATACCTCATGCCATTTATTATGCTTCTAGAACGTTAAATGAGGCCCAACAAAACTACACAACCACTGAAAAAGAGTTGTTAGACATTGTTTTTGCTTTAGAAAAGTTTTGCTCTTATCTAATTGGTACAAAAGTTGTTGTCTTTTCTGATCATGCGCTAAGTACTTGCTTACAAAGAAAGAGGCGAAACCTAGACTCATACGATAGATTTTACTCTTGCAAGAGTTTGATATTGAGATAAAAGACAAGAAAGGAATTGAGAACACCGTTACCGGATCACTTGAGCCGTCTTGTTGTGGACAAGGAGACTATCCCATTGCGTGAAAGTTTCCTAGGATGAGAAACTATTTTCAATTGCCTTTTGAGAACCACGGTACGCTGATATTGTTAATTACTTAGTTTCTAAACAAATCCCAAAGAACTTGTCTCGTGCTGAGAGGGACAAACTTAAGAAGTTAGGAAACCAATACATATGGGATGATCCATACTTATGGAAACATTCTAGTGACCAAGTGATAGGTGTAGAATACACCATATTTACTATATAAGAGTTTATGCTTTCTTTGCTATTTTTCTTGTAAATTATGTATTTTGCGCTTGTTTTGAGTTTTATAGCTACTTTGGAGTCGCACGGAGGAAAAGAAGAAGAAATCACCCAATTTGAGCAAAGGGCAAAATTGTCATTTCATGGGCGATCACTATCCTGGAGCCCCCAAGGTTAAAGGGCTGCTCTCTATTGGAGGAGCACTAAAGACAAAGCCAATGAGGTTAAGGGGCTTCTACATGTTATTCACTTATGGGATTGCCAACTGGGTATCCCTTATCAGGTGACTGGGGTGCATATATCCTACTCTAGTCTATTACCTAACCCTACATCTCGATATCCTTTCATTCATTGTCACCTGAAAGAGATGGAAGTAAAAAGCACTGGCCACGCTGTAGCGATCGTGAGAGCCGTAGATCGAAATCCGTAGATTAATGGAAGAGACTCGGGGAGGAATTAGAGTTTAAGATCGAGAAGTCGCTATTGTTGGTGATTAATTAGGGTTCGACTGGGTAGAAGAAACAAGACTTGTTGTTGCTGAAATTTGGGTAAATAGGGTTTAAAAGATGAAATTGTGTTGATGATGTTTAATTGAGAGAAATTAGAGATGGGTTGTGGCTATGGATTGAGTTGGTAGTCTCTGTCGAATTAAGGGGTTGAATTGCAGACAAAGATTGAGATCCGGAAATGGAAGTTAAGGGTTTCTCTATGAAGATTTCGAAGAGAAGATTGATGGAGCTGTTGATTCAAGGTGAAATTGAAGATGCGGATGTTTCTCCAGTGGTGGTAGTAGAGATCGAGAATGAAGATTTGTTGCGGTGAACCAAGATGCGGGGGTTCTGTTTTGGAAGAGTTGATCTTGTCATCAGCAGAGCTTAGGAAAATGGGTCATTGGTTGTGATGAAGAATCGAGTGAGGAATTAAGCTCGTTCTTGAGCTGCTAATGTTATTCGAGGAAGTGGTGTCTGTTGAATTGCATGAATAGATAGCATCTGCAATAAGAAGCTCCGGAGCAATGGCTTAAGCGATCTTTTTGTGGTTCAATGAAGGAGTTTGAGCGGCAGAGTATGGCATTGGATGGTGATGTTGATTGTGCAGCTGGTTGTAGAGATGAAATAGATGATGGCTTGAGAGTATCAGCTGATCAGGGAATGAATGGGCTTGTGAAGAATGAACACCTGGAAGGCACAGAGATGATGTTGCGAGAGCAGATGAAATGAATAGATGTATGTGCTAGGATTTGAGACAGGATGGAGCTAAAGAGAGGCCTGAACTTGGCGGAAACACCGAAAGCAGTCGAGACTCGGCCGGTTTTACGCTGGCCGTAGTCAACTTCGGCGATGACCGATCGAGCGACTCAACCCGGCCAATCAGACGATGAAGCGAATCGAAGGCGACTAGAAGCTAACTCATCATCTGCCTTGACCCGATTGACTAGCGAAGACCGTCTTGATTGTTACTTATCGCGGTATCGGAGCGGAATATTCAGTCGACGGAGAAGAAGATTTCAGTGACCAAGGTGACTTTTCGGAGACGGATTCAGGCCAAATTCCGACCATAATACCGACTTTCAGTGACCAAAATTACATGATTTTTGTGTGGATTCTTCTCATGAGTGTGAAGACTTGGACTTGGAATTGGATGGAGAATTTGGTTCAAATTTGGAAAGAGAAGATGGAAGATGAGAAAGGCTCAAATTTGGAAATTGAATTGCTAAAGGAAAGGGATTCTATTCCTTGGAAGATTTGGAGAACATTGAAGCCTATAAGTAGAGAAGTTCTCTACACACTTTACATATCTTTTTACACACCTCTCTACACACACAACACTTGTGTTTTTGCTTTCAATTCTTCTTCTTAATTATTTGTGTGGACTTTAAAAATTCTCCTTTTAATTATTATTTGTGTGAATTTCAAAAACATGAGTAGCTAATTTTCTTATTGATTGAGGATGAATTCCTAGTTCTTAATATATGATTTGAGTTTTGTTTCAATTCTCTCTTGAAGTTTTTCACATGATTATCGTTTGTTTTTACTAATAGGAATGTTTATACATTCATGGTTGTTTGATAGGTTATTTAGAGTGCACGCTAAATTAATTTGTTAATTCAACCTAAATATAGTATAAGTTAGGGAATAAGTAATCGTTCTCAACACTTTACACAAGTAGAAAACACGAGACCTTGCGGAGGATTCGTGGAGCGATTGTGTGTAAAAACAACGCTAGAAAGTGGACCAAGCGAGCTAGAGTTTAACTACTAGTACTAAACCTAAATTCATAAATCTTAATGCATTCAGTGAATTACATCTTGTAGTGAACCTCAAGGTGGTTCTTTTGAATAGAATCCGATAACTAAGCGGACTTGTTACTCGGTGAAATAAGGGATTTTAGGGGCTAGCTAAGCTGAACTCGCTATCCTACGGTTGGTGATAATATGTGACTAATAACATGTGGATGAGAAACATAACTTGAATCATTGTTTTGCAACGAAGAATGATTCCTTGATCTTGTCTCTCTTATTGATTTCAACTTTATCTTTTAATTGCTTTGTTTATTTTCTTTTGCTTTATCATCCCCCTTTTGTGACAATTTTTACAACTAGAATCTCTTTCTCCTCGTGGGAACGAACTTAACTACCACTATATTACTTGTTAATTAGGTGGAAAAATATTAATTAATTTGTTGTGGTTACGACACGCATCATTCACCGGCTTGGTTATACAACCCTGGTCAGGAGTTAATTGGTCAAGTAAGGCGTCTTGGTGATCACCACCGTCACTTTACCACACCATGATGCATAGCACTGCATAAATACACGCGATACTTCACAAGTATCGACCTCCTGAATAACGGCAGTTATTCAATTTAGCATTACATGCTACTTTCTGTGTGTTCCACGATCCACACACTCGAGACATCAATCATGTCACAAGCTGGGGAATACATACTGGGGTATTGTTACGGCGGTTTACATCTTGCAGCAGCGTAATGCGCCATCACAAGAACGTTTGAGAAGTCATGGACAGGTTAGTGATGATGGGAGAAGTGGGCAAGACTGGTCGTGTGACACTAACACACGACTCCACTACTCCATCACTCCACTTTCTCCACTTCCCACGAGATACGAAGGTTAGGCTAAAAGACTTGTATAAATAGGTTCTCCTCCCTATTTTACAAACACACAGAGAAAACAAGGAAACAAGTCCAGACAACAGAGGCAAGTGTTGATACAATCGTATTCAAACACCAGAACTGATAGCTTACACCTCGCCAAGGCGGTTCACTTCTCGATACAAGTCATTCATAGCCAACACCTTCACATTCTCAACACCTTCTTCGTTTCCCTCCGTAAGATCAACCCCATCTCCTTCACTTTGTGACCGAAACAAGTCTGGAATGGCCATTTTTGATTTAGGCCGGACTTGCACATATTGATCTCTCGAATCTACAAGCACTCACCGCGCAAGGTGCATTTGTTTAAGGTTTAGACTCATTTCTCATCCACACACCCCAAATTACCAAAGCCTGCAGAAATAGTTTTCACCCATAAACAAAGGGACACTTGAATTATCATGTAATGACCCTTTTGTCCTCTTACAATGCCTCCCTCTAATAAACCATGCCGCCTCTATAACGAGCTTGTTTTTTTTAAGTTGGAGGCGTGGGAATACAAACGTAACTAGGTGAACTATAGGTTTAGTCGCTTGGTCTCAACTATACTGAAGTTGGTTTGATTTTGTATAGCGTCTTAATCTCGAGAGTATTCAATTCCGGACAAGGTCTCGGGTTTTTCGCATTTGCGGTTTCCTCAGTCAACAAAATCTTGTTGTGTCTTTTACTTTTCTATTTCCGTAATTATAATTGTTTTTATTATAATTAGAAGTAAAATACACAAACGTTAATTCCTATTTACTTGATAGTAATCCTATTGTGTTTGGTTATGTCCGAACCTCTTACCAAGTAAACATACTTCGTTGTTGTATTGTCTCGATTTCGTATCCATAGACGATCACATGAAGTGTGAACCGATTAGTTGTATTGTCTCGACTCAGTCCATAGACAATCACTTTCGGAGAAAGGACTTATAGGTGGAAAAGTTTTAGATTGAGGTATATTTGGGTACCCTCGTCTTTTCAGTATGCATACTTTATTTCCGGTCATGGATCACATACATGCAAGAATGCACACTATGTTTATAATCAAATAGTTCCAAACTCTATTTCAATCATTGAAACTTTCTTAGAGGATGAAAATAGCCGTTTTCACACACTATTATCATTAAAGCAATTTTCATGTTATTGAAATAATCATAACGAAACATTCCAAGTCTACACCAAATGATTGTATCACACAAACCATATAAGATGTTACTTGGCAATTTTCACATGATCAACTTTTGACTTGCGTCAAGAATATAAGATGAACTTGGTTGAAGCAAAAGCTTACCAACACATATTTCGAGAAATATGTAAGCGAGTTAAACTCAGCTCGAAATCTCGAATGTGTATAATCGATAACTATATAGTAATACGACTTTTGTCTCAATATAAGAGAGAGTAGAAACATACTTTTCAAGTGATAAATGAGTTTTAGTCTCAACATACCTTTTGTTGATGAAGTTCCACAAGATCTCCTTAGTAGTTCTTCGTCTTCAATTGATGAACGCCATGAAGTCTAATGCTAAACTACACAATCCATCCTAGTACGAGACATCACTATAAGTAGACTAGAAATCAAGACTTATAGTTTTGATCACTAACATTGATAGACAAGCTTGAGATAAGCAACTCTTGTGAGTTCGACCGAGCGAGTGCTTCTAACAATAAGTTCATGAGTGATTATGATGTAATCTATGATTTGTCTCCCTGGCAGAAAGGCGATAGATTGATTAGGAGAAATTAATTTGTTGAGAATGGGTTTTAATCTATTCGCCAGGACTTTTGAGATTAATTTGTATACCGTATTGCTTAAGTTAATGGGTCTGAAGTTACTCGGAGTTTGCAGGGTGGATAATTTCGGTATGAGTGTGATAAAGGAATAATTAAGATCTAAATTGAGAGTACGCATATTTAAAAGAATCCTAGACTGTGCTGATAATGTTAGGCCCAAAAGTTTCCCAGTTGGTTTTGAAGATAAATGATGACAAGGTTATTATACTGCTCTATAACTATATTTTGAAAACCTGAGCCTTGTCTGTCAGCACAATTTTGATTCTAGGTCAGCGGGTGAAGTTGAAAGAATTATTTGAGCCAATAGTCAATAACCCATTAGCCAAAGTATGCTACTTAATAAATCACACCAACAAATTTGGGATCTCCGAGTGGTGTACGTCTCTTTCACGAAATTGATATCACTTCGTTACACCTGAAAGTCATTTCAAGGAGGGGATTTTTTATTCCTTGATTAGTCTTTGTATGAGATGAAACAGAAAATGAGGTAGGTATGTAACAGGGAGTTATGGCATGTGTGTTCTGACACGTTAGTCTAAATTTTTTGGTCTGTCATAATTTGTGATCTGAGATTTAAAGGAGATCGCTCATACTTGAGATGCGCATGTGAGTGATGAAGAGATGCACATTGCTTTAATAATGGAAGGATGTCGCGGTAAAATTGGTGCTAGTGATAGGCTAACATCATCATCAAGCTTGGTACTAGGATTAGCCTAGCTTCGCAAGAGTCTGACGTTAGCAATAGGGTAGCGTCATAACATTGATTGGATCTCTGAAGCCCCCTACAGCCGTGAGAAATCTTGGCGCTGGAATTGCGAAGGAGCTTGGCTATTGGACCGCTGGCACAGACAGTTTTGGCATTGTGATGGAGCTTGGCGCTTGGTATTGCCCAAGTGTCAGGCAATTACGTGAAAGATTTCTCGAGTCATACTAGGAAGGACTTGGGACAAGCTTGCTCTACCAAGCTTGCATGGATTGAGGACAAACTTGCTCGCCAAGCTTGCAATGAACTTGAGTACGCATGTTTACTTTGCAAAGTGTCGTGCTTGGGATGTTGCTTTCGTTGAGAAGATTGTATTTCGAGAAATTCAGCCATGGAAGTTTTGTGACTTAAGAGTCAATGTTACACTTCATTATCAAATATCCTTCTAGAACCATATTTGTTCAAAATGTTAATCTGTTACTAATCCAGTGTAGTCAAAATCACTCTCCAATGCCGAGTAATCGCTACAGGCTATATGACCGACGTAATTTCCGACTCCAAGCCATTTCCGATTTTTAGTGATTAAGGCGGACGATTTTGTCGATTTGGACCGATTTTTGAGCTAACGAGTTAACAATTTTTCGGAGTTGGCCTTTCATGCACTAAAATCAAAAAGAAAAACTTCTTAACCCCTCGGATGGGAGTTATCAAATATAAAAAATCTCCAAATACATGATAAATACGTTCAATATAACAATATTATACACTTAATTACATGATAATGTTAAAATTTTAATTTTAATCGGTACAAATCATGACTTATGAGCAGCAATATATAGGTCTCTAATAAATATATTCCGAGTACTAGACCGAGTTTTGGCGATTTCAAGTTTGAACTTATTGCTCCTCGCTCAAGCTCCCAACCGAGTAGGACCAAGAAACGATTTCGAATACTTTGTAATAATTTAAATGATAAAATTTGGGCCATTCCCACCATTAGAACTATCCTTACTTGATAAATTGTGGAATAACCTATGCTCGATATATCAAAGCTTCTATTTTTCTTCTAGGTTCCACTAGAAAATGGTTTAGCACAGACTTCTTTTAAAGACTTGATAACACATTCAAAAGTTATAGCTGACTTTATATAATGAGATAAAAACACCTATAGTGAGGGCATTTTGATACTTATGTAACTTCTTTCCATTTAATACAATTTTAACGTTTCTCTTAAAGAAAATAACCTAAATATTTGTGGTACCTTTTATATTTTCCAAACCAACTTCTACTGATGCAGTGTAAATCTCTTGGATATGACTATGTTTTAGCCAAAATCTACCACTATGATCCATCCCTGGATAGAATATGGGAACATGTAATCCTTGGCTAGTAAGTTTTCCATACGTGAGAAGCATTCTAGGCAAGAGATAGATGACGAACTGAGTTCTGTTTCCAAACATAATATTCTGGGTCCACCATTTGGAATTAATGTTAAGGTTTTTGGATTGTGGACCCAAAAATTTTCATGAGTCTCAGATCACACTAAGCCCGAATATTCTTTCTGCATATGGGATGGATTTTTGGTGAGCTCTTGTTTTGGCTATATTATAGCGTTAGCAAGGAAAACCGAGAGATTATAGTTGATGTAGGACATCCATTAGATTTAGAATTTATATATTTTTTCTTATTTATTATTTTAGAAATCATTTATTTCTAGAATTATTTGTTTTCCAAATTAGATTAATTTAAATTTGTTTGGACTTAAGTTATTGTTCTCTATAAAAGGAGGCAAGCTTATTGTTATTTGGATACAACACATTATTATTGAATCAATATTGATTTTCTCTATAATTTTTCTAATTTTGCTATCAAATTTTATTATCCACGCTTCAGTTGTGCATTAAGTGGTATCAGAGTTTTGACTCCCGGTCGTCATTTTATTTACCCTTTGGCTCTTTTACCTGTTGAGATCTTTGCATCTCTTCCTCTAAATTCTATTTATTCGTCCTTTTATTTTGTCAGTTATTCAAGAAAGATAAAAATCATCATCATCTTCTACTTTCGCCTTTTTAATCTTTGTTTAATTTCATGTCTTACCTATCTATTATTTCATCTTTTCTATTTTTTTGCTTCAAATTCTTTCCTTATCTTTTCTATAAGTTTCTTTGGTGAATATCCACAAATTAACAAAAATATTAGGAAAAAAAGAAAGAAAAAAAACTATTTTAATGCCCTTATGATAGGTATAGATAAAGACAATCATCTTAATCTTGAAGACGATGTTCATTACTTTATATGAACTCAATCCGCGAGAAAATTACAACATATTTGATTTGTATTCTAGATTTGATTTCTCTTATTAGATTACAGCTATTCAGTTAGATTTTAGGTTTTTCAATTTCTTGGGTTTTCTTCCTATACTGCTAGTAAGATTTTTAGGATTTGTTTGTTTAACTTTTTGCTGCTGAGAACGATATAGATCGGTAATTTGGGTTATTGACTTGTATGGTTGGTTTAGATGATTAAGTTATGAACTTTAGCTGATTGTGTTTTATGGGTTTCCGTCAGATTTGGTTGTGTATTTGGATTGATAGACTAATTGAACTATTAATGGGTTTCATTTTATTTCATTATTCATGCTTCTGTTCTACGAGAATTTTTTTGATGGGGGAAAATATCGATGGGGGCATTGGGGGGCAGATAGGAATTCGACACTTGTCCTTTTTTCCTTACTGTTCTTAACTAATTAAAGTCTTCATTTTTTATGCCTGATTACCCTTCCACAAATCTTGTTAATCTTATTATTGCCTGTGACTTTTCTACTGTATTAATAGTAGTTCTCTACATCTTAAATACCAACGAAAATATTGCTAAAAAAGGAAAAAAAATAATATATTATCCAATTATCTTCATTCATAATTAAAATGTTAAACAATAATTAAGTTTAAAGTTTTAGATCAAGAATTTACCAAAAGACTTGAAGAACCCTAGATAAAGAGGAAGCAAAGCTTAGGTCTCAAAAGTTAAAAGTTTCGGATTTAATAATAATATAAAGGATTTTTAGTATTATTATGTGAGACGTATATTTTACACATACATACACACAAAAAAAGTGAGAGTCTATCGTGTTTTCTTACCCATTTATAACTCTTCTCTCCTCAAAACGAAATTATATGACGGCCGAGTGTTCTGTTTTGAACTATCGAAGATTCTCTTGACGAAATTATATGACGAACTTCTGAACTGTCAGATGGATGAAATCATGGATTATCAGAGGGACAATGATGGTGATGACCGATCAAATTATAACGTTAGCCATTGAGGAAAAGAAGATATATAAAGAGCAACAAGAACAACATAGGAGAGGAGAGAAAATAACAGAGAGATGGAAGCCATATGCCATCCAGAAATTTATCAATCTCCACAACACAATATAACCTGTACCAATATAACTTAAGACATAAGTTATTGTTCCCTATAAAAGGAGACAAGATCATTGTAATTTGGATACAACACATTATTATTGAATCAATATTAATTTTCTCTACAATTTTTCTAATTTTGCTCAAATCTAATTATTCATGCTTCCGTTCAGAATTAAGTGGTGTCAGAGCATGTCGTATCCGGAGAAGTATCATTTCAGAATACGAATAATTCAATGATTATGCCATATTTATGTTCAGGGTTTAGTTTTACATTTTCTTGTATATTCTTCATCAATCTTAGCGAATTTTTCTTCCAATAAAAAAGAAAAAGAAAAAGCGTCTGTCGATGTTTAACTCCCTTAGATTTAAGTATAGATTTTAAAAAAGATGCTTTGTATTTTTCAATCATATTTTTAATGAGTATGCATACGTTCCTTTGGGTTGTAAAACAACCAAAAATTAATACAACCCTCAAGAAGCGGAGGTTAGGCAACCACGACCACAAATGTTTCTGCTTTTCAAGATGTGGAGGTATTATTTCCAAAATCCATGAGCAAGGAAATTTTACTTCACAACCAACATATTCTTTTGATAGTGTCATATGAGTAACTTAAAGCTTGGAAGTTCATTAGAAGGAGTAAAATACAACCTTTACTAGTATCTGCAAATGTTGGTCAATTTGGGATGAACGATATAGATAACTATATTAGCTATAAAGGAGGTAGTTACTATATATGAAAGTCAAAGCTTACATTTTTTGGAGGGGATTCCACTAGCAAATGGTTCACACAATTTTTCAGAGATTTGATAACACATTGTAAAGTAATAACTAATTATGTTTTAACAAACAAAAGAAAACTATTATTAAGGCATTTTGATGCTCATGTAACTGATTCCCAGTCAATAATACTTTAACTTTCTCTTAAAAAACAATCTGCATTCATGGACCAATTTCTGGGCTTTCAAAACCAATTTATGTTGCTTGGGAGTATACCACATTCCAAAGAAAACAAAACATCCATTTGTAACAAATTAGTGTGTACCCAAAATTGATATCCCTATTAGTATCCTTGTCCAAAACAACTTCACAAATGGGAATTCAAACACCCATTAAGCATGTGTTACTCTTAAAATTCATTTCCAAGTCGAGTAATTTTCCGAAAACGTTGTTTAATAAATATTTCAAATTTAACTAAATATGGGCAAACTCACGGCGTTGTTCTCGGTGTGGCAATTAGATTAACATGAATATTGTGCACTGCAGTATCAGAATTAATACCCTTTAAAGCAAATAGAAAATTAATCTAAAAGTTCAAACAAACATAAACACAAACGCTTCTTATATTCTAATAGAGCGTTTGGATACACATCCAAAATAACTTTTTGACTCATAAAAGTCAAAAGACAAGAAATTAGTTTGGGTGTAAAATTTAGTAATGACTTTTAGAAACGTAAAAGCCAACTTTCTATGAAGCAGAATATATTTATTTCGATTTACGCTCAGGTATCCAAACGTGCTATAAGCCTTTAGAGCAGTTCCTGGGACTCAACAAACTTCAAGTTTGTTGATTTTGCTCCCACTATGGACTCAACAAACATGAAAAATGGATGTTCAAACCAACAAATTTGTTGGTTTGTTGAGTGAGTTAAAACATGTAGCGCGCGCTTGATGAAAGGCCGTGCGAGCTTCGCACCAGCGCTGGCGTTTGAGCCAAAAACGTCGGCGCTTGTATTTCCAATGCGCGCTCTTACTTAAAGCGTCGTCTTTCCAGAAAGCGTCGATTTTTTCATAGAAGCGTCAACGGCTGAATCTGGACGGCTGAAAACTCTTGTGATCTAACGGCTATAATTTTTGAGTTCTATAAGTACTCCTCATTTCAACTCTAAATTCACACATTCTTTACTCTCAAATTATCTACAAAAATGCCTCCCAGAGTTCGTGGTGTTAGATACACTCAACAAGAGGATTTAGCTATTTGCAGAGCCTACGTTTTCACACACAAGATGTTGCCGATATCGGTAGGAATGTATCCCAATCGACGTTACGGGAGAAAGTTTATGAAATGTTACGCCAGTAAACGATGAACATTCATGGGCGTGATTGTCATGGATTGGCGCATCATTTTAGTGTAATTAGTTGTAATGTATCGGATTCGTCGCTCAACTAATGGAGAATCACAAAAATAAGCTCAACGGTGAATCCGAACATGAAGTGGAGCCAGAACTCTAGCGATGTTGCCAGCATCTCACCGCGGTCGTTCTTTAGACTTCCATGCTTGTTTCAACATTCTTAGGTTCTCATCAAATACGACCCCTACGTACATCGCCCTAGGAATTCCACCACCTGCCAAGAATTGACGCCTATGTAGTAGTTGCTTTAATCTAATGTATTTCTTTTATTATCATGTATGATGTGGTTGTTCAATGCAGTATGTTTTTATTTATGAGATTGATGGTGCAATGTTTAATCGAGGAAAAATTTAAATTACTTATGATATTGATGGCACAAATGTGAAGACATCCACATGCTTGGTTTTAGATAATCGTAATAACACAATATAAACAACAAACTAAATAATATAATACCATAGTGAATCGATTTGTCCTTCAACTTCAATCAGCCCACTCCACCAAATAACACTTATGACATTCCCAGAAATGCCTTCCATATGTGTCTTCTTCATAAGAAGTCCGCAAATGCATAAAATTCTTGCAATCGGGCTTTGAGCATCCATCGATTCTCTCGTGGACAATGTTTGTATTCGTGATCTCCATATCCACAATGCTTGTAGTGTAATAACTCTTTCTTCAATTTGGCTTTAAGTTTAAAGTTTTTGCAGAGTGTTGCAATCTTTTCTTCTTCTTTTTTTTTTTTTTTTTTTATCTTCATAGCATCATCTAGCATATGTGGTTCCTCTGGACAGTTGGGATATTGACATTGCAAATACCTGAGATTTTCCGGTTGTGATTCAATCACCATACTGATGCGTGAAAAACCTTCTTGCGGACACTTTGAATACATCCAAGGGCATTGCATAAGACTATGGTTATCCATGAAACATAATGGACAAACCTCTTTTGCTTCGACACATAATATTTGCTTCGCTTTGCCTTTAAAAAACATGATGGATGTGGAGAAAGAAATCTGTTGGTTTGGTTGAGAGGCCACACCTAGTGTTGTATTTATAACAAGAAAATAGGCGTTGGTAATTCAAACGGGCGGTTCTAGTAAAATCGCGCGGTTTTACTACAAACGCCAACTCCTATGGTAATTCAAACGGGAGCTAAAAGGAAAGTCGTTGGCGTTTGTAGTAAAACCGCGTGGTTTTACTACAAACGCCAACGACTAAATTTCCAACGGCTCGATTTTCTTTCTCGACCTATAAATTCCATTCCTCCCATCTCCAAAATCACATCTTCTTCTTCTTCTTTTTTTTTCTAAAACTCTTAATCTCTCTCACTCGCGAAATGTCCGTTAGAAATCGTGGTCCCAAGTTTATCAAGAAGAGGATATAACTATATGTAAAGCATATTTTTTTCATAGGTTAATCACTTGTGAGGGCTTTCTAGGCAGTTCTTTTTGGTAGAACGGTTTTTCAATGTTCGTCTCACTGACGGGAAACCCAGGAAACCGAGATGCTCGTCGATTGCGTGCTCGTTTTCAATCTATTAGGCTTGCAGTCCAGCCATTTCTTGCTCTAGTGTAACTTAAGATGAAGTGATTGAGAAAAGTTCAGCGGTGTAACTGAATATGAAGTGATCCAAACATCTCTTGATAATTGGGAGGAAGCTCACGGTAAACCTTTTCGTTACGAAGCGTGTTTTATAATTCTAAAAGATGGTCCATCCCGGTCACATCTGTACTGCACTCGAATGTCGCTCCCGGTCTTTACAATGGAAGAAGATGTTACTCTTGTTCGATCTTGGTTACATTGTATGATGAAACCAATGATCTGGGAAAGAGTATTAGGACATTTTGTAGCATCGTGGAACGAAACCATAAGAAACAGTAAGAGCCTAGAACTAAGAATTGCATTCATCACTAAGGAAGTCAAACATTATACGGAAGTTTTGTGGATGGTTCACCGTAGCTATCCTGGATTATCCAACGAAGAACTGGTGAGTATCTTACCTTTTCCTCACTGATCAATCTGCATCATAAATATCTGAACTTGTTGTTTATCTGTTTTACAGAAAACCATCGCTCAGACCAAGTTTATCGAAGAAAGCGGAAGAGAGTTTAAGCATTTTGAATTTTATGAACTCTACAAAGAGGATGTCAGTTTGGATTTGATGTGGTTTATTAAAATGTAGTTTGATGTTATTTGCAAGTTTAAATTGCAATAAGTTTCGCTTAATCTGAAGTGGAAATCTCTATTTTAAAATCTAAATATTTTCATTCATTGATGCCAATTCTTTTACAAGATATAAACTTAGGAAATAATAAAACATACTAAACAACTTCAATAAAAATCAAGTACAAGTTTTGGCCTCCTGTTTATCTTCATTTGACATATCTTCCATTCAACGCGCTCTTTGACAGTTTCTCCTTTGTTTTTGAATTTTTTGATGTTAACTTTCAAAACTGAAGCTCTTCTTTGCCTTTTAGCGGAACATTTTCTTGGAGCAACTTCAAAAACCTGCACTTCCCTCTTACAATTTTCAATCTTTTTAAACTCCCACATATCTTAGAAACAACAGCTTTAAGTTTTGCATCACAAAAAAGTGTGATCGCCTTTCAAGCCATTTCACCAACAATAAACTCAAAAATTGAAATAGATTTTAGAAGAGAATATTCAAGAGAAGTGAATTTTGGTGTGAGTGAATTGTTTGAAAATGATGGTAATTTATAGAAGTAAAAGGTGAATTTTGAATTTTAAAAAAACTACCCGTTGGCGTTTTTGCTACAAACGCTAGCGTTCTAAGTTCTATCGTCGCGTTTGTGTTTTGAGCGCCAGCGCTTGTTCTTCCAACGCCGGCGGTTTTTCTTCGAACGCCAGCGTATGTTGTAAGCTCTGGCGCTTGTTGATCAACCATCCAGTGCTTTACCATAGTGGAAAAACCTGTTTGGCCATCCACCTGGCTCAACAAAAGTTTTCATCTGAGCATTACCATAGGAATTGCCCTTACAACTAAAACTTTGAGTTGGTTTATTTCTCTTACAGTCAAATTTTATCTCTCTAACAGTCAAACAAAGTTCCGAACAAAATTCAGCGACTAAAAATAGGTGATATCACGATACCGTACTGACATTAATTACTGGCGTTAAGCCAAAAAGGTCTAAGATCCAATAATTAAAATCTTACAGCAGGTCCACCTTCAAAATTGAGCAATGCTCTAATCCCTCGATCAACGGCTAACGTTCCTCATCCAAACATTTCCGCTTCTCGCAGCGCAGTAAAATTGAACCAGATTTACATTCCAAAAATACCCTTACTTATCAAACAAAGTTTTCTTAACGTGTTAGCTCCACACAACTTTCCAACTAAAATAGAAAATAATAATGTAAATTGATTTAAAAATTGAGGAGAATTTAGTAATCTAATAAAGTATATCAATAAAAACACGAGAAATATAAAAAGATGAAGAGAAAAAGAAAACAAAATACGCAGAAAGTGAAAATCAAAACAATATCGAGGAGTTTCCAGAGTGAGTGAGATCTACAGAAAAACACACGATGCGAATCCGTAAACTCATCGCTCAGAAAAAAGTCTGCCCAACTCTTCCTTCTTCTGCTTCAACTCCGACAACAATACCAGTAATCCCTGCTTCTAGTACTGTTCAGTCTGTTCCAACTATTTGTGTGGAGGAGGAGGAGCGTGTGAATAATTTACAGACAAAAAAGGAAGAAGTTGTTGGTGTTTGCGAGCTTAATATGGAAGTATGGGATGTGATTCCAGCTAAAGACCTTCTCTATTACTTCTCAGATGAAGATTTTAAGGTCAGTTTATCGCTTCTTTTCATTCTCCTTATAGATCTTTGTTATTCAGAAAGAAAGATAAATTGGTTTTCCACGGGGGTTAGGGTTTCAACATTTTGGGTTAGTAAAATTCGTAGGTTTGATTTATGGAAACAAGTTACGAGATTCATTTAGTTTTTTCATTTTGGTTATCTTATTTGAGCTCATACATGGTGGGAGGCTGCAGGATTTGAAGTATGAGGAAGAAGAATATGATGACGATTATGATGATGACGATAAAATTGTAGATGAATCGGTTAATGCAGAAGAAGATCAAATAAGGTATGTTGTTTAATTCTTACTGATTTGGATTACAATTATTTGAGTTCACGAATGAAATGAGAAATTAGGGTTTCTTTCGTTTCGTTTTTGGAATGCAAAATTATCTATCTCGTAATAAAAGGAAAGGTTTAAGAAACCCTGATTTATGTTTGATATCGGGAGCTTTCGAATGATTTGAACTGAAATGGAGCCTGTGATTATCAGGAATGAGAATTTGGTTGATTAGGTTTTTCGTTTTTTTCATTTTTGGTTGGGCAGTATTGAAGAAAATGGTATTGAATCCAAAGAAGATGATGAAAAAACTGAAGAAGAATTGGTAGAGAAACAATATGCGACGGCGTATAAAAGGAAATTGTGGTTAAAATCATTGACGAAGAAGAATATTGAGAAGAGGAAAAGAGATTGCGGCGACGATATTGATAGTAATGTAAAGGAGAAGAAGAAGAAGGAGAATGGAGTAGTGTATTGTTGCAAAACTGATGGGCAAGGATGGCATTGTCGATCAAAAGCACAAAAAGGGAAGCCATTGTGTAAACATCATTTGATTCAAATGCAAAGTAATTCAGATGATCAAAGAGATAATAATCAGGAAAAGAAGATTCAAAAGTTGGAAAAGAAAACCGCAAGAAGAGGTAGACCACCAAAAGAATCGAGCACTAAAACTACTACTATTCAGGGCAGAAAGAACAAGGGAAATTATCAGGGAAAAAATCATCTGAATTTGTTTATTATTCCGGGTTTGGTCCGTTGTGGGGAAAGAATAAAAGAGGTAGACCACCAAATGAAGTTAAGAAACAACAAGAAGATTCAGAAAAGGAAGATGCAGAAGAGGAAGATGCAGAGGAGGAATGTGAAAAATTAGAAGAAAGGCAAGAAGTTATTGATGAAGCCCCCGTAATTGATGATGATCAAACAAGTCCCAAAATGAATATTGTGAAAGAGGAAAATGTTAACAATAATGGTTGTATGTTCATTGAAGACGAGTTTGATGATGATGATGACTCGATGAAGATTGTAATGGTGTTAATGTCAGGAAAAGATATCGAAAACCCATCAAAGCTCGATCACTGGCATCACTGTTTTGATTTTTTTTTTAGTTTTCTTCAGTTTTTGGTCACTGTTTGCTGTTTTTTGTTTTTCCTTTTTGCCCACCATAAACCGAGGGAAATACTGTTGAGTGTTACGTTATTCTGAGGGCATTTTGGTAATATCAGGTTGGAATGGATGCTCTAAGAAGAAAAAATAATGTACCACACTCACTATTTTAATCTAGAACCACAAATTTTATTATTTTATCTTATGTGATCAACGGTTGTGAAGTGAGTTGATTCTTTGACTTGTTTAATTTGAACAGTAACCGTTGAACTGGATTGACTTTTGTGTTAGTCATACTAGACCGAAGGAAATCGAAGAACCGTCCTGTGGGTCCCACTTCCCTTAATAACTTGGGGGCAGTCGTAGGAGGATTTTGTTCTGCTGTGAATTCAGCAAACGAGAAGCCAGCAGCATGTGACACACTACTGAAATAATAAAACACTGGAAAGTATAATGCTATTTGCACACCTAATTCTTCATTAGTTATCCACACCCAAGAGGTTGTGGGAGAGTGACGGTTGAGCTGGGACTGAAAGTCGGCCGGCGCTGTGGTTGAGTTTTGGTCGAATCGGGTTTTGCCTTTGCTACCAAGACTCAAAACGCTGGTGCGATCGACTTCGGGAGTAGTTGACCCACTCGCTGACCTTGACTGTTGACCGGCCGTTGACCATGACCTTTGACCGAAGTTGACTTTGATAGTTGACTGACTTTGACCATCGGGACCCGTCCGTGCGCATCGTGGGCTGCCTTGGTTGACCGGTTAGTGGGCTGGATGAGGACCAAACATGATTCAAGTATCAATTTGGCCCACAAGTGGTATTTACTTATGGTACAAACATCGCTCTCTCCAACTTCCAACTTGTTAAGAAAATTTCGTGTTCCTTAGTCAATGATAAAACCCGCCCCCAAGAGTACATTTATGTTGGCCGTTGCCGCAAAATAGAAACGCCTTTCGTTGATTGTGGAGATCGTAATTGTCGCCCCCAAGTGTCGCAGAAAAACAATACGAGGTGATGCTAAGCTTGATAATGGAGCAGAGTGATGTTGGAAATGGGCAAGAATAACATTGAGTGAAGCCGGTCTAAAGCCACTGCGACCGCTTGATCACAGAGCGATTTAGCAAAATCGCACTCGGCAAAGCTCTCGCGATCACCGGACTACAGAGTTGCGAATGTGTAGCCGGGATCGCAGCAGCCTTCGGGACACTGGTTCTAGCAGCTAACTGCGATCGCCTGGATCATAGAGCAACGCAGCAAAACAAGACATCAAAGAACTAAGGATCATCGATCATAGGAGTTGCTAACGTAGCCGAATCGGCAGTAGCTCTTTGATCACTCGTCTCGCAAAGAAGATTATCATTGCGCCACTTCGTGATCGAATCGGGCAGGAGCAACGAAAGTAAAATCAGACTATGCCACTGTGATCACCGATCACAGGAGTCATGAACAAGAGTGGGATCGCAACAGCTTGATCACCGTCTGGCAGCTAAAGATTGAGCATTGCAAAGAACTCGCGATCATTGACTGCAGGAGTACAAACAGAGACGGATCAGTAGTAGCTCAATCACTGATCAAGTAAAGAATCGGCTGGATTTAAACAACATAAACCTAGGTGTGACCGTTACAAATAAAACTAGACAAAGACGGGCTGGCGCCCAATCAGTGCGTAACCAGATCAGCATCGCTATAGCCCAATCGAAATTGCGACCATAGAAACGGGATCAGACTGCCGCTGGCTCCAACCGAAAGTGCAAAAGCAGCTTGCTTTTGAATCGAGTACAATAATTCAATCAACATAACTATAAAGTGGGCGCTTAACATTACTGATCAAAAAATTGGCGAAAAATATTAGGGTGTACGCCGCCCTCTTAATCATGCAACTCGTTGGAGGACTAAGAAGTTTAGTTAATTAAGTTTTGATTTGCAAGAGCTTAATTGCAATTAGGTGCTATGTAACTTGCCCCAAGCGCATGAAGTGTTAGCAATACCTTGCCCCAAAAGAGTAATTTTAGACCATGAGGTGTTACATATCTTGCCCATTAAGTGATGGTCATTGTCAAGTGATATGCAACTCACCTTAAGATAAGAATTGTCATGTCAATGCTTCAACGCTTGCACAAGGTGCAATCAGCCTTTTGCATTTTGCTCACGCATGGATTTGAATATGTTCCGCTTATCCTGAATTGCTGGGCCAATCCCACTATTCTGGATGCTGCCAGAACTGAAATGTGCATCCTCGTGAGAAGATGCTTGCCACATTAAAGGTGTCTTACCGAACAAAAGTATGCATGAATATATGAAAAGATGCAAAAATATGTAAATTGTATACTTACCTTATTGAAAATATCGCGAATTTCGCTTACTAAGTGATTAGATGCCCATCGCTATGTGCTCTGGCATTTTCCAAATGATCCATGATTAATATAGTTGCCTTAGCGCTCTTCTCACTTAGTAATTGATTTGTCTGTGGGATTGAATGCACCTAGTAAGTCCAAGTCGATCGAAGACGCTAAGCCACGAATCAGTATTTCAAAGAAACGTGATCACCAGACCGCAAAAGCTTATGCGTAAAACTTGGATCAATCACTTGAGAGGAAAACTCAATTTGAAACAGCTTTTTCGCGAAAATTGGACATGAAGAAGCCGACCCAATCGGATCAGAAGGAATTAAAAGGATCATGGCATCGCTTGATCATCAAAGCAAATTATTGTCAGAAATCGATTACAATAGTTCGATCAACTGATCAGAATAGTTATGGAAAAGGACGCAGCAGCTTGATCAATCGACTGCAAAGATTATGGTGATTGAATGCATCGCTTTCTCGTGCTTGCCATTTTATATTTCTAAAAATTTTAACCTTCTCGAAAATTGGAATGTTGCCTTCACGACCTTGGTAATTGACATACGATCTCATCGGGCCGACAATCACCTCGCTTTGATGCACGCTGAAGAAAGTTATCGAGGAAAAGAAATTGGTTGGTCGCCTTGCTTTTAACATGTTGATGATGTGATTGTACCAAAATATTATTCTCCAATTGCAAAATTTTACCTTCATGTCGTAGGATTTTGAAATGCGATCACAACGAGCCAAAAATCATCCAATTCTTGACGTGAGACGAAGAAGATACCAACGAAACAAATTTTTAGACCAAGCCCTAGTGGGGGTGATATCCACAAGGCAAGAGAAACGGCGAATAATCCGAGGGCTACGTGATTAATGTGCTCAGCGTTGCATTGAATCAGACTACGGAATTAAGTTGAACGCGCCGCACCGAATCGAAGCTCCTATTAATCTCTAATAATCGGCTGGGACACCACGCGATTAGGCCGAGACTACTCGCCGATTACCGTCGCTGGTGGCCGTCGTCGCCGCTTCGTGATGGCCGCCGCCTGGGCCACGGCCACCGAATTTTTTTTTTTTTTTTGTTTTTTTTTTTTTTTTTTTTTTTTTTTCTGAATTTGATTTTGATGTTTTACAGATCATCGAAAATGGATATACTGGTGGAGCATCAACGGTCACAGTGTGTCCAGCTCATCGAAGGTTGATGTACCACCATTGCATCGAACTGTTGTTTAGAATTAAACTTTGATGTATTGCGGATCATCGTAGTTTGATGTACCAATGAGCATCAACGGTTTACATACGCCGAACATCAAATTTGATGTTACAAGAAGCATCGAACCTTTTCTTGTTGATGGAAGTGGGTGATGGACACTTTGACGTGGGTGAGTGAAAAGTAAAGTGGGTGAACGAAACCCCGAAGAGGGTGAACATATCCCGAGGCATGTTGTCGCCGCCCCGCGCGCCCGGGTGGGCCGGGGCTGTGTTGGTCAGTTGCCTCGCCGCCGGGGTTTGTCACGGCTTTTTTCGATTTTTTTTTTTTTTTTTGATTTTTTTTTTTTTTTGAAACCTTTCGCAACACATTTTGAACTCGTGATCTTTGCCTTTGGACTTTTGGTGACAGTTTCATTGACTTGTTGTGTTTTCTGAAAGCTTTAATGTACTCTATAGATGTTTAGCAACTCGGTTGGTGGACTGCTGTTTCTCCGGAATTTTCACCATGATTTTGCCGCACTTTTGTGGCCCTTTCTGGAGTTTCGAGATGCTTTTCTCGGAGGTTTTCCTTGGGTATTTAAAAACCTTGAGATGTAGACAACTGACGCCTTTGCGATCATGACAAGATCGATTTTGTCATACAACAAACTTGAATAAAGTGGATAATGCGTTATTTGAGAAGCAATTTTTCGGACTTGGGACTTGAATCATGTTGCGTGATCGAACATCCCGGGACAACAACCTTAGGATTTTCGCAAGAGTCGCCAGGCTCCGATCACGATGTCGGGATATAGTAACTGTGATTAACCGATTCGCAAGAATAAGGATCACCGACTACAAAGGATAGAAATCGAATCGGATCCAAACATGTTGTGGATCGAATATCCTACAATGCTTTCTTTTGATGCAGTATTTCACTACATCTTTGTTAAACGAAGCCGCCCGTGCCAACACTATCATCGCATTTTGTAGTGACGCGACTTTCATTGTGATCCAGCTTAATAGATTCAAAGAAATCAAACTAGCTTAATCTTGGTGCGTTAGTTGCGATCAACCGGATCGTAGTAGATGACATACTGGCTGCCAGTGAGATGCGATCACTGGATCATGATCGCTATGACCAAACTAGTCTCGCAAAGCAGCTTATCAATCGGATCGGCAACTAGTTGATTTTCCAAATGCTCATACCGCTTTTTCACGACCACGATTTTGAAGCATTTTTACAACTTTCTCAATGGGAAAGCACGATTTCTTTTTCGTATATCCCCCTTAGTTTAGGCTGCAATCGTTTGTACCCAAAATTACTTTTGGGCACGAAACACGATGAATGGATAGTTTTGGTGAGTATTGGGGTTTGGAGACGGATTGGAAAGCAAATAAAGAGACAAAGATGAACACAGAGTTTTACGTGGTTCTAGCATGGCTTGCCTACGTCCACGGATGAATCCCCTTGGGGAGAAATGTTTTATTGATTTTTCTATTACAAAATATGTTTTTCTCTCCTCTCCTCTTCGCCTCCCCATCCCTGATTTCTGCTCTCCACTATTTATACAGTTTCATACCTAAATATAACATAAATTACATTAATCGCTCATTCAAGCCACCATCATCAATTCTCGTATGAAACAAATTGGAGTTAATTTCGCATGTATGAAACTCACGCTGCCTTTAGTACCGCATGATCTAAATCGCCTTTAGTACCGCATGATCGAAATCTCGCTTTAGTACGCATGGCTGAAATCGCCGTTAATTAGTACCGCATGGAATTCAATGGATGAAACCGTTGGAATTCACCGCATAAATGATGGCGGGCAGTATTGGTGGACACTTGCCGGGTCGAACAACACCGCATGGGTAGGACCGGCTTGATGGTTGATGGGCATGATGGCCGGATGCAGGGATGGAGGTCATTGGCAGCGTGGTTTTTTTGGCCGGAATTGGTTTTGGCTTTGCCGGCTACAAGACCGAAAATTGTCTAGGGTGCGACCCGACTTGATAGTTGACCGGTTGACCTTGACTCGTTGACCGACCGTTGACCATGACCTTGACCTAAGTTGACTTTGATAGTTGACTGACTTTGACCATTGACCTGTCCGTGCAGACTGGGTGGGCTGCCTTGGTTGATGGTTAGTGGGCTTGGATGAGGACCAAAACATGATTCAAGTATCAATTTGGCCCATTAAGTGGTATTTTTACTTATGGTACAAACAAAAGGAAGATTAGGATCATATAAAGGAATGGGAAGACCAGCGAGAATCTGACCAAGCGAAATCATGATTTCTTTATCATCATAATGATGATCAGAAAACAATTTAGCAGGAAGAATGGATTTGGCTCCTTGATCGGGAATGGTGGATAATGTAAAACCTCTCCCTTCGAGATCTTTCTGAATTCCTTCAAGAGAAGTTTCATATTTACGACTAGCTGGAGCCATTTTCAGTATGGGAATGAAGAAAAAATTATAGATTAAAAGAAGTAGAAGCAAGAAAATTTACAGCAGCAAGAGTGGAATTTACGGAGAAACGGTGAAGAAAAGTTGCAGAAAAGATAAGAAGGAAAGTGCAAAAGAAGAAGAGAAGAATGAGAAGAATATATATAGAGAGAAGAATTCTCGAGAAGATAAGCACATTTAATGAGAAGAGTAGACGTGAACGGTTGAGAAATAGCAGTTGAAAAGGACGTGTCAAGAAATGGATGGAAGAAGAGATACGTGTAATAAATTCTATGTAAAAGTACAGAATCATGTCAATACAGAAGAATATGGAAAATGAATGGTCACAGATTTTTGAAGTACTAATTCTCATGACATTTCTCTCCTTCGCAGAAGACATGAGAAGAGGCAAGATGTAGGATCGAGAATATCGCAACATCAATACCTTTGTGAAATCATTATACAACACATTGCGAGGACATCGCAGACTGGTTACAGAAATGACGCAAATGAGATGACCTACGGCCCCTCAAACACGAAAGTTGTGGAGATCTAGCGAGATTTAGGAGTGTTGCGAAATCTAACACTTATATACTTGCGAGAATATCGCAAGTCGATCCTAAAATAAAGGACATTTTAACTGTCACCCACTATGTAATATCCTATATAAAGAGCCAACAAGGCTTAAGACGGGAGAGGATCTTTTGAGAGAGTAGAGAAAGTTTGGAGGAGAGAGAAAGTCTAGAGCAATAGTTGTATTCTTGATTTCATTTCCTTTTTGTAAAATTCTTTAACTCAATTAATAAAAAGTGTGATTGTTAATCTTAAAAGATGGGTTGATTATTATGAATTCTTGTGAGGGATGTATTGTAGGATTTCCTGCAACTACAGGATGCACAACAGCCAAAGCGCGTGGCACTACCGCCAGACCCACTACCAACATAACCGGCAAGGATGCTTCGACGAGATACTCAAACCCAAGTTGCACCAGCACTAACTCCACGTCAAAAACTTCAACAATAAAGAGACGCTCAGACGCCTCAAAATTTTCCTTTACCGATGAATGAGGTACTCGAGCTGCAGGAGGTATGGATCCAAAATGGTGCAATAAAGCTACCTCATGTCAGATGTTCACCTACTGAAGAAGAGATGGAAGATCCCCAAGTATTATCGCTTCCATCAATTTTTCAATCATCTGACAAGTGAATGCAATGTTCAAAAACGTATCTTCAAAGAAAAAGTCGAATCTAGAGAATTACACCTGGGGACAGAAGTAGTCCACGTAAAACCCTTTGCTGGTCAGAGCATTCAATTTATCTAAAAAGACAGTCATTAAAGCAGTTCATTCCTTGATGGATCATGCGAGTATCTTTATCTATCAAAGGCACAAAGGAAGGACATCTTCAACGCTCTTAATTATGTCATATCAGGAAAGCATTTGTCCCTGCTACAAACACCTCCTCAAGTACCGGCCACGGACATATAGTTATATGACTAGGGACTGTTAGCCACATTTCACTCCAAAGGTAATGAGTTCGAAAAAACTTTGAATGATATTGGTACCCGCGTCAATATAATTCCTCTCAAAACACTCAGAGCTGCAGGATTCACTCGTCAAGAAGCTATATTCACCCCCACGACGATCATGGACCATGGAGAGAAACTAAAGAATGCCTATGGCCATATCACTCTGAAGATAAAGATGGATACTACTTGGACAGATACCCAGTTTCACATCATCAAAGAAGGTCCGGGATATAACATGATCCATGGACGAGAATGGCTACAGGATCAAAATATGATTACTGGCAAGGCGTTTCCATTAATGCATTTTCCTAACAAAGAAACCCCTGGTCTAGAAGACTTGGTCAATGGTCCATCTACAAATTATTTGGAGGAATTCTTAACTTTGATAATAATGAAGCGGGAATGTGGATAGGATGCAATATCATATGTCAAGAGGTTTCTCGCTTAGGAAAGTATCGTTTCAACTGCATCTCTTTAATTGAGTTTTCCACATGCTTTGTTAGTGGACTCGTTTTGCTAGTAAGAGCACTTCTTTGCTATTACAAGACGTTATGACCGGATGACGGCCTCTCTAATACTTTACTAAGTGGATGACTCTAATTCCTCTACAAGATGAATTTCAAGCCGGGACATTCACTACTAATTTGGTGTCTAAGCGTGACGAAGATCATCTAGGGTTTATCCCTTCAAAATTGCAGGAAAGTTCACATGTGTCACAGAGCAATCACGAAGAGTCTTTCTCAGATAAACCAACACTTTCACTTTTAGCAAGTGCATCAATATTTTGAAGTGCTTTGAATGCAATATCTTTATCAGCTTTAGTTTGATGTTCATGACTAAAGATATTTAACTTTCCAACAAGAGTGCTTCTGGAAAGTGTATTAAGATCGTTTCCTTCCATGATGGCATATTTCTTAGACTCGTATTGAGTTGGCAAAGATCTCAAAATTTTCATCACAATATCCCGTTCAGGAATCGTCTTTCCAAAAGATTAACAAGCATTCATTATTTCTGACAATTTGTGATTAAATTCGTCAAACGAATCTTTATCAGATATACGAAGATTTTCCCAGTCATAAGTAAGGTTTTGAAGCCTGGCTTCCTTCTCTACGGAATTCCCTTCTAATAAGGTTTTTAAGATATCCCAAGCATCTTTTGATCTAGTGCACGTAGACACATGATGTTTAAGATCTTGGATTATGGCATGTATAATGGCGTTTAATCCATCAGAGTTGCATTTAACATCTTCGATTTCTTCATCGTCCTATGTTTTTATGTCTTTAGGAAAAGCATCAGCTCATTCTCCAACTGGTGGAGTATTATATCCTCTTACAGAAATAACCCATGTCCGAAAGTCACGATCTTGTAAGAAGAAATGCATAACAGTTTTCCACCATAGTAATTTGTGCCATCAAAAAATGGCAATACGTCAATCGAGACTGCACTCTTGTCCATAATACAGATCGCTTAAAACACAGACTTATTAGGTCAATAATATTTGCTTGCTCTGATACCAATTGAAAACGCAGGGGATACCAAATACACCCAACTTTTTATTTAGGCAACCTGTATAGATAAAACTTAATACAATAGCAAGTACACTAACTGAATGATCCTTGACAATATGTATATAAAGTTAATATCTGAAACAATACTCAATCAGTATGTATATAAACACAAGGTCAATGAACCTGATGGTTAAGAGGAATACTTGGAAGATCTCAAAAATCAATATCCAAGATCAATCTAGTCATATCCAAATAATTCAATCGGAATTCTGCCAAGTGATTAAACTTGTTATCTATCTTTCAAAATACGAATTATATAAGAAACTAGTCTCGTAATCGATTACAATTAAGTGGACGTATTTAGTTATATTCAATACATACAAACTGTGTAAATCCAATTATAAAATAAACAATATAATGCAAAAAAGGAAAAACACAAGACACCAGAAATTTTGTTAACGAGGAAACCGCAATAGCAGAAAAACCCCAGGACCTCGTCCAGATTGAACACCATATTGTATTATGCCGCTACAGACACTAGCCTACTATAAGAATCCACCCTCCAAGCAATTCAATTATAGTTGTGATCCTTACTTCTCCTGAACCTTACAAGGTTCTACACACTTGATTCTCTTAGCTGGCGTCCTTTACAGCCTAAGAGTTGCTTCAGCCGAAATGAAGACTTTTGATACCAATCTTCCTCTAAGACATACGCCTATTTGATTTCCGTTTAGATCAAAGATCAAGGTATAGAAATCTGTGTGCAATAGACAAAGCTAGCAAACCTCACAAATCCGGAACTTACGACTCCTGATGAGCATCCTAGAGTCTTAACCACCTCTCAAGAACAATCTTATAAAGATCAACTGAGATTGGTCTTTAGATATCTATATTGAGGAATCACAGATTTCGAGACGAAGAGAACTTTGCGATTAATATCTATCTTGCCCGAAATAGATTACGAGAACCTCGATAATAGAACAGCAAGATCATGATTCATGAACTATCAAGGTAAAGATAGTCGGAGCTAGCTTCATGAATCCCCAAAGCGTAGTCTCTTAGTCGTAGACCTAATAACGTTTCATAGAGGAAACCTAGGTCAATAGAGGACGATTCTAGAATCAACTAGGACACAAAGTGTCAGGATTAAATTTTCCAGCTGACAGAGATGCTCTATTTTTAGTTTTCAAAGACCATGGTTATCTTAGAATTCATGCTAAGATAACTTGAGAATCAAGCAAACACTTTAGGTATTCAAAATAAAATAGAAGGGTATTAATCATGATTTACACACATAAGTGTTTAAAAGATCAATGAAGTCTTAGAAGTGTTTAATCAAACTCTAGAAATGATAAACATATTAAAATAATAAGTCTTTAAGCATCTACTAAACATTGTTAGGACAGTTGGCACAACGGTTCGCCAATCGTAAGGATTGTTCAGGAGTCATGATGCAACGGTTCATGAACCGGTTTCTCCAACCCATCTAGACTACCGAATTCAGTTGACAACGGTTCGTGAACCGGTTTCGCCAGCTACTAGCCTATTTATCCAACTTATAAAATTTAGTTCACCACGGTTCGCTAACCGGGTTCGTGAACTGTTACCAACTGAACTCGCGGTTTGCGAACTGGTTCACCAACCTATCTTGAGTAGAAACATCAGTAAGTTCATATTTCTCTCTTATGATGTTTGAAACATTCCCAAGTGATGTGATCATTTGCATGGGAAATTTTCAGTTGATCCATAAATTAATTCATAGAAATAATATTGTTAAAGACCTTTGAACATATAATTGCTAAATCATATTTCGAGATTTTTCACAAGACAAGCTTGACTCGAAACTTCTTCTTTGTAATTATATTATAAGTCATATGACATAGTCTCAATATATAGAATAATGGTATAATTAGTAAACTAGAATGATTCAGTCTTCACATAAGTGACACAGAAGTTCTCCAAATTTATTCGTTGATCTTCAGTCTTCAAGGGTGATCTCTAATGCTCAACTAAAATTATAATCTAGTCTGAAACTTGACTTAGTAGACTAAAAATCAAGAAATAGTTTTGATCATTAAATATTGAGAATAAGCTTGAGATATCAAAACTTGTGGGTTCAACCGAGCAATGCTCTAACAGATACGGTCTCAACCACATTCCAGTCCGAAATCGAATAGTATGCTAGTGTTTGTAGCGGCTTAATACAGTTTGGCATTCAAATCTGGATGAGGTCTCGGGATTTTCTACAGTTGCGATTTACTCGTTAACAAAACTTCTGGTGTCTTGTGTCTTTCCTTTTCCGCATTATATTGTTTATCTTTATAGTCGGATTTACACAAGTTGTACATATTCAATCTTAGTAGATACGTCAATCTAATTGTGATCGATTACGAGACTCGTTTCTTGTAGAATTCGTATATGATACATTTGGCGTGGTAGTTAAGGACACATATTGCATTCACACAAGAAATGTGGTCCGGGAAAAAATTTGAATTCAGGCAAAGATACTTTTTCCTTCTAAGATAATTGTGTAATGTGAGAAAGTGATTAAAAAGTTGCAGGATCTTTTTTTCTTTCTCTGAAAGTTTGGATAATCCTGAAGGCTTACGTTATATTCAAATCTAAACTATTTAACAAGTGCTAGCAGTGGGTACTATTCAATTATTACTTAAATATCATCTAGTATATTTTAAGATAATTTAGGAACCCCATATTAACAAATTGGGACGGGGTTGTAAGAGTTTTCTAGAGAACATGGTTGTACATTGTTTGAATTATGGATTTGATTCGTATGTTGACATCAGTTATTCTAACGAAGTCATTACCTGACAATTGTTTTAGGAAACTTCAGTGAATCCTAATTTAATCTTCTATCTTAGACACTGACATGTTTGTATTTTCCTTCTCATATAATTTGCAGTGTTAAGCTATCACTTTGCTCACATTGTATCTTTTTTTATAGTGATTTTGATCTCACATCTTTTATATTAATACTCAATTAATTGAAAAGATTATCAACATTTTAACGATAAGAAATATCAAACCATGGGCACAAGTTGGTTTTTCTTGCAAAATTCATGATTTTCATCTGATATAGTATATATCCCTATTTGTTCCCAGTTCATACTTGTTTACTTTTATGTATTTATACTTGTATGGTATGTGTAGGAAGACCGTTAAGAACACCTGCATCTACAAAGCCTTCTGTTGCACTATATATATCATAAATCGTACATTGAAGTATTAATAATCTACTTCTACTTTGTTAAGCGGAAAAATAAAACAAGGCAATGATATAGTCACCTAACGAAGTATACAAGCTGATGGACAAGTTCATTATTAAGATATTGATAGTTAGGTTGTTGTTATGAAATTCGTACATGGAAGTACTAATGATGTGCATCTACTTTGCTAAGCGGAAAAAGCAAACCATGCTAGGATATTGTCACTTGTCCAAATATACGAGCTAATGAACATGTTCATCATTAAGATATTGATAGTTAGGTTATTGTAATGAAATAATGATTTTATACTGCACTGGTATGGCTTTGCTGTAAATGATAGTGCACAATCTTCACTTTCATTAGTTTCCAATTTTTGGCAGCTTGTATAATTGTAGCAATACGTGTTTTAAATGTAGCGTGCACATAATTCTAATGCGATACAATTGTTTCCTTCCTACTTGAGATTTAGAAAACAATTGTTATACTAACAATTGTTATTTTCCTTCCTACTTGATGTAACTTACATTGTTTGAAAAGGATCGCCTGTAAAAATCGAAATTAGTGGAGTATTTTTTCTTTCATTTCATTAACTAAATACAGATACATACAGAGGAAGACAAGTATATATATATATATGACAGATATGATATTTATAATACAGAATCTATTAGTTGTTCTAACCTATTCATATGAGAAAAAAATGAAATATCCCATTAATCTTAAACTTCCAAGATATCAATCAAATTATCAAAAACAAATACTGTAAAAACTCCACACATTGATACTCTATATGCCAATAACCTATATAGATTGATAAAAAATCATAGTCCCAATTTGAGGAAGTTATAAATAGTAATAAACCCTGCATTTTGATATTAATGTTATTTTTCATTCACACCTTCAGAAATTTACCTTCATATAGTAATAATCAACATCGTATTGAAGAAACATAAATCTTGTTACATGAATTTTATTATTCATCCGAGTTATCTTCCTAGCATTGGATGACATTTTGTTTTGGTTGAGAAGACATGAATAATACGTCTAAATTAATGATTATTTTCTAATATACATCTACCACTATTTGTGGTTTATCTAAAACATCAAAATTTTCTTAATGAACTTACAAATTCATAGATACGTACATGTACTTGTGCATTAAAATTGGAACTATATATAAACATGTATGTACATCATCCAGTAAAACTCACATATACTGAATGTAAAATTTTACTTTTTCTTGATATCTCTCTCCATATTAATAACCTTAGTATATTAATAATTTAGTGAATTCCCAAGTGTATTAATATATGGAGTTTTTTCTACGATGATGAAAAATTAAATATACTACAACACAACCAAAAAATAATCTTCATGCGTTGCTGCGATTAACATCTACATATAGTATACTATTGTTGTTGCTGCGAAATTGGTGTTAGTTGTGGGTGTGGAAGAGGATAAAAATAGAGTCGACACTGTTAACTGGTCTGTGGAAGCAGAAGAGAAAAAAAGATAGAAAAAGATGGGCATAAATACTTAAAAGCTAATTTGACATGGAAAGCCATGTGGAGAAAAAAAAATTGTTTTTTATATTGTCGATGTCATCATTGATAACAAGTTAATAAGAAACAAATTTTTTATCATCCCTGCACGCTACTTTTCTCTTTATCTACTTCACATTCAACATCATCCATATCCATAAAAATCCCATGCTCATAAGCAATTGAAGATTCAAATTAACTTGTTTTTTCTTACATGGTCATGATGTTTTATTGAAAACATATCTTATTCACATAAAAATCTGTCCAAACCCCTTTTCAATTTAATTTTAAATAAGACAAGCTTAATTAGACTCGACCAAAACTGAGTTTTTTTTTTAATTTGAGAATTTTTGGCGTTAATCATCATGTTTTTTTTCTTCTTCTAATAATCTACGTGTTTAAGGAAAATTGGTCGGTGGTTGATTCAAAGGAATGAGAAGGCTACAAATAAAAAAGGGATTTCTGATCTATGAAGACAAACATCGTTGATATTTGATTGATGATTAAATGAACACTATATGTTTTGTGTTTGTTTTACACATTTGATTTTAGATCATATTAGACCGATCACAAGTATTAGAAGATTATACTTGGAATTCTTAGTGGTTACCTAATTCAATGGAAGGATCAAGGAAGATTTCTTTCGGTAAACAAATTATAAAAATTATTTTTTAATTTACTTGTTTTCTTTTTAATGACGTGGTTAAAATGACTAATTACTCAATTCTATCATTTAAGCTACCATATTAGACTAGTTGTTATTTTACTGTTCACCTAGAAAAATTGATCCTTATATCCAATAATACAAACTAATTCATATTTTTAATCATGAATTGAAAGTGGCGTATTACAACAATAACTTCCTAAGATAATAACAACAAAAAATATTGAAAGTTAATCCACTAAGATTCTTTTTAACACATGACCTTCTAGCAACATCACCGGTCCACCACTAGGAACAATACCCCTAGTATGGCAGATGATTAGTATTCTTGGCATCCTCAATATAAATATTACTGTACTCTTGAGCTTAGTTTCGTTTTGCAACTCCAACTTTAATCACAAAGAACTCCACATGAAAGTTTAGATTCGTAGACCGAGTCTATCTCAGACTAATCCTTTTTCAATTGTGCAATTCTAAACTGGACTTCATCTTTTGATGCAACATCGGGAATGACGGTGGTTAGGTCCTTATTGGTAGTTACCATTCTATCCATTTCTCTCAACTCTCAAGACCATCATATAAGGTATCAATGACACCTAATCAATGAGGGAATGCATTAACTAAACTACATATAAATATAAACACGAAATCTTTTTAAGGGAAGCAAAAAAAAAAGTATGATTATATTGTGTTTACACCCCATATCAATCCTTTCAAGGTTGTTGTTCTACGCAATGATCACTACGTTAACATTGTATGGAAGGAGCTACGTAAAAGGATACACGTTAAATATTATACAAAATCTTCCAACGTAACACCCGAAAGTAGTCAATACATATGCAACCTATATAAAATAACATCAATATTAACCGGATTATCCATTAGGTAAGAGTAAGTCTCACTAGAAGTTGTTTTATGCTCTTTTAACTTTTCTTCCTTCTATTCCGAAAGTAACTTCCAAATGATCTTCCAAGAGGTAGTTAGTTAGTAACCTATAAGGTCACTTTCAACGCGGAGGAGAAAAAAATTCTTTTATGTTACTATATTCCTAAATTGGATATTTATTGTGAGCATCCAATGCAATGAGTTCTTTAAAATTTAAGTTCAAATAAAAATATTTATACCGAGTTCATATCCTGAACTTCCTGAATGCATCCTTGAACTGATATGACTGTTTCCGCTCAGAAAATCTACTCAAATGTCTTCACATATATGTTATTCATCTCGCATCCTTGTCATGAAAACGTTGTGGATGTTGAACTAACTTTTTATGGAAACTACTGATAACTCTAATGTCAGCATACACATGAGAAGCTAAGATTAACAACGGTGTCTATGATAAATGACACCAAAAAAAAGTATATATTTTATTGATATATTATGATTTGAAAACTTGAACTGCAAAAGACATAAAAAAAAATTATTAGAACATGAATCAAATTTTTTTGCCATATCCACGTGCCTTAGCTTTGCTCTGACACACATTGCATTACCATACCGAAATCCAAACTCTCATCAAAATCATAGAACATGCAAATTAGATATTACTAAAAAGACCCAGATTATATACTTGGAATAGCTCGGGCTTCCTACAAAACTAAACTCTTTCAAAATATCACCTATAGATTTTTTACCTAGTGATTTTTTTTTGTTAAATATATGGATTAATATAATATAGATTTACCTTCCTGATCTCGCCACTACATTATTATCTAAATCCCTCTCCTCGGATGATATATCCAAGTTAATCTTTCCAATCTCACTGCACATTGATGTCTGAGCAGCAATTAAAAGACCTGCAAGATACAAAAATTTAAGCTAAAAAGACACATCAATCGAATCCATGATATATTTAGAAAAAGAATGAATAACTTAATCAACAATATACTTAAACTTTTTTTTTAACTTATAGACATTTGTATCCAAGCAAAATAGTAAAGAAATATTTTCAAGATAGCTAGCAACTAATTTGAAAAGATGAAGGTACCTAAATACACCAAATAATCATCTCTAATTCGTAGTCGCGTAACCCTAAGGAATTATTGAGGTCTCTAGATAACCCATAGATTTTATTATATAACCTTGAACATAAACTAATTTATATTAATTTTTTTAACTTTATCAGTTACTTATTTGCAATCTTATCACCTTAATAATGCATTCGTTCTGTATCACAAATCCATGATGTATTATTAAATAAAAAATTGTCTAATATTTATTTAATAGTAATGGAATATTGACGTAATCGTAAAAAAAGATATTTCTTAAAATAAGACCGGTTCCGTGACTTATTTTGGAAGATGACTCAAACTAGGAAACTAAAAAGTTACCCTTTGATTAAAACAGTTCACATACCTTCCTTTTTTTGGAAGAGTTTCAGCAAATCGTAAATAAATTATTCTAGGATCCTCTTCAAACACCCCAATTTAATCTTAGTTTTCTCACAAATCCCCAAGGGATAGAGTTGCACAAATCGGCTCAATATTAAAATGTGAAAACACTTTCCTATGTTTTAGCTTAAGTTTAATATCAACTTAGATGATTATATAAATCTGAGAACATAACATAAATCTTAGCTTGTTACAATTAGATCATCCCGGTTTGTCAATATGCCCAAAGCACATAATCAAACACAAAAACTAGCTCTCCCAAAATATTACCGCATGAGATGGAAAAAAGAGATCCACTAAATATTTATCTATCAACCACTGATAAGATGATTTTAAACTGTACTCTTTAATTTAAGAGCACGTCCAAGTCTGACTAGAGCTACTTGCGAGTTGCCAATAATGGTTCATGTGAGAAAAAATAGCCATTTAACGTCTTGTACATTTTCCTATTCTTCTGCAAATAGTGTATTAGCACAAGTGTTAGTACCTAAAAATTACTTCTAGGCAAAACAAAAGCACCAATGTGGTACTTTCTTTTTAGGTTCAAAACTCAAAATCGAACACGACAAGCCTAAACTACGATAGTTACCATTACGTCATGCTTTGGTCACGAGGAGAGGAAGACGGGTTGATCTTAGGGACGGAAGCAGAAAAAATTTGAAAATGGCAACGGTATTGCATTGTGTATTTTGGGTATTGAAAACTATGAAGAATAATAGATGTTTTGGGTATGAAAGCTTGTCCTCCACTCTGAATAGGCTAAGTATCCTATTTATAGTAGTTTAGAATACGCAATGCCAATTTCGTAAGTAGTGGAAGTCCTGAATTATGGAGAGATGGAGATGATGGGATGGTGCGAGATAAACCAGGGAAGTTTCTGGAAATCCCTTTATGTTACGCCCACTATCTCTCCAACTGTCGTAACCGCCATACTACTTTTAAATTTTCACATGGGGTGTTGCCAAGCCATATGTTGCCATAGACCACCATACCAATACCCCATGAAGAATCCGCCATGTGACGTATTTTGATGTTTCTTAGGTGCTTTTGGATAAGTTATGGGTCTCATCTTATTTGGGCTATATCATAGTTGTTGATATGCCATGCCTTATAGGCATGTCGAATTGTTTTGAAAGCAACTTTGCCCAAGGTCATCTGTGAGATTAGGGCACGCCTATGTCCTGTTGAGGATCAAGAGGATGACTTGGCATGTTTGTAGCTAGTTGAAATGCTATAAATTAGCATGGAGTGCTAATGGCATAAAAGTGACATAGTGCACGCGTATTTTATGCCACGACTAAATGGAGAGAAATATTCTATGCCATAATCTACACGTGAGATACTGGAGAGCTAAATTATCGCATGGCCTTTGAATGTCCTATTTATGGCGATAAAAGATGACCTTAACCTCAGCGCCACAGCTAGCATTGGATCTAATTGGAGTTATTGGCGTAAGATGTCATGGTAATTTATTGCCATATTAGGGTTTGGCGCGTTGTGGCCCCTTAATATGGCGCTAGTGCGCGCGCCTGACTTGGTAAGCTGCGGTTTTATAGAAACTTAGCATATTTTTCCTTGGCCACAGCCAATAAGATAGAGATTATTGAGCCATTAGTGGCATATTTTAGATCTAAGAATGGCGCATGACATAAGCCATGACTTTGGTTGTGGCTACAAAGGACAAGAATAACGTGTGGCGTAAGGCCGGGGCTGCAAATGCTGATAATGGCGCGCAGCATAAGCAATGGCCTTGGCCAAAGTAGCCAAGGCCGAGGAGGATAGGCTGTGGCCTTTTCCATATCTTCCAAGGACGAGAATAGCACAGGGGGTCTTGTCATGGCCTTGGCCATAGCTGCCAAGGACGTTAATAGCGCGTGAAACCTTGTCATGGCCTTGGAAAAAAAAAAAAAAAAAAAACGAAAATTAAGAAAAAAAAAAAAAAAAACATTGGGTTTGTATAGTTTGTTTTTATTTTTGTATTCTTTCAATAAAGCCTATGGAAAGAAGGAATATTTGTAATGAAGTTTCAAGCGACAAGGAATTTGAGGAAAGAATCATATTGTCAAGATTCTACGAAGTTCGAGAGTTATCATCAAGAGTTGAAGACGAAGATGAAGACACCGATAGAAGACCGAAGACGTTTCTATGGATCTTTGGAGAGTGGTGCTAGCTGCACGCCGAACGGATAACGAGGTAAGTAAGCATATTCCCACCTTCGTTAAATGGTTTGATTTCCTTTCGAAGAGATCGTTTAAAAATGGGTTTTCAAAAATATATAAAAGATGTGGGTTTTCAAAATACTTGGAGGGTTATGCCTTCCTACCATTCAACGTGTCGCAGATTCTCTCTTCATTCCTACGGACACATGTGTGACCCATAAAAAGCTGTTTATTATTGAGAGCAATATCATAAAACCCTTTCTTGTGAGGCAGAGTCGAGACTTTTGATCACTCCGAACCCGAATTTTAGTCGAGAAGGGATGGTTATTTCTCTCTCAACTTTTAAGAATGAGATTGTGTTCATTTATATGTCTAACTTCTTATGACTAGTGCAGAATCTCTATGTCTTCTTAGCGCGTTGGATACTATCATTACGGAGAACTAGTAAGTTGGAAAACAAAGTTTTGTGGGTATATCTCTAGTAAACCCTCACGAGACTATAACTCGGTCCACTAGGGACACCTAGGGGTTTAAAGGCTTGTTATTTATGCTAAAAGTGACCGTAGCCTCGACGACACGGAGTTGTTGTATTTTATTGTTTTGTTTGATTTGCTCGAGGACTAGCAAAGTCTAAGTGTGGGGAATCGATAGGTGTAGAATACACCATATTTACTATCTAGTAGTTACGCCTTTCTTTGCTATTTTTCTTGTGAATTATGTACTTTACGCGTGTTTTTGAGTCATTAGGTACTCTGGAGTCGCGCGGAGGAAAAGAAGAAGAAATTATTCAATTTGAGCAAAAAGGGCGAAATTGTCATCTCACCGGCAAGTGATATTTGGAGCTCAACCAAGGTTAAGGGACGACTCTTTTACAAGGAAGTTACATCAGGTGGCCTTTATCAGAAGCGGGGGTGCTTATAGTTATTTGAGTACCCCTTAGCTACTTTGCTTGAGTGGAGTTAACCAGTTCCTTTCCTACACAAGACCTATAATTCAGTGAGAAATTAATTTCTCATTATTTTCATTTTCCTCTTCAACCTGAAACTGAGAGAGATCGATAGTATTGATTTGTTGCTGGGAAGAAGATGGAAGATGGGTTAGGGTTTGATAACACAAGAGATTAAATCGTAATTTATTCATATATGCAAGCACATGTCTAAGTTTGAAGATGAATTCCTTGACCAATATCTCTCCATTGATTACTTTCTACAATTTACTTTGCTTTTAATTTGTTTTTATTGTTTAAATAGAAATAAGAAATCCCCCAATTGGTTACTTTAAGAAATTGATTACGAAATAACTACAATCGCCTCTCTCGTGGATACGAACTCTTTCTTATCATATACTTTAGGAAAGTGAAATTATTTTTGACGCATACGACAAGCGATCAATTTTGGCGCCGTTTCTTGGGAGGCATACGGCTAGTTATTAAGTTTTTAGTTTCTTTTTACAATTTCGCTTTCATCTTTGCTTTTTGTTTCTTGTCTTGTTTCTCACTTGTTTTGAGAATTGTTTGCAGTGCCTAATCTCGCTTCTAAGGATTGGAATTATCCAAGGTGCGGGATAGCTACTCGACGAGGCACAATACTCCAACCAAGTCAAGACACAACGGACGAGCACGAAGAGGAAGTAGGAGAAGAGATTTTCCAACAACAAGAAGAAGGAAAAGAGGTTCCAATCGTAGAGGAAACACACGTGGAAGAACAAGGAGCAATGGGTGATGCAAATCGTTCACTCAAGGACTTAGCCTCTCATAGGCTTGATATACAACAGGATGTATTCAAACGGACTCTACTTTTGAAATTAAACCGGGTTGCTTAGAGAATTACCAAAGTTCCATGGCATGGTGAATGAAGATCCAAACAAACATCTTATGGACTTCCACACCATTGTCACGGCCATGCTTCCAGCCGGATGTTGGCGGCGGATGGTGCAATGTTGAAAGTTTTCCGTTTCTCTTTAATGGATAGTGCTAAGGATTGGTTGTTCTATTTACCTCCCGGAAGTGTCACAACATGGAATGGGTTGAAGAAACTCTTTTTAGAGAGATATTTTCCGCATCAAAGGCTACTCAAATTCGCAAGGAGATTTGTGGGATGAAGCAAAATGTGGGAGAATCTCTATATGAATGTTGGGAACGATATAAGAGATTGGTGGCAAGCTGCCCTCACCACCAATTTAGTGATGCTATGATCATTCAATATTTCTATGAAGGATGTAGGATCATAATATCGCAGTATATAAGGTTCGCGAGATTAATAAACGATGGCACCGCGAGGGGGTCGCAGGGAGCTAAAATAAACGACGCGATGAATAAACGACAAACAAACCATAAGACCTGCGAGGGTTGAGAAGTGTCGCGAGAATGAATACGTGCATTTGCGACACTTCGCGGGACATTCCCGAAAATAAAGGGTAGCTTAGTCATCATCCACTATGTATTACCCTATATAAAGGGATGAGCGCGTCGTTGTAAAAGGGGGATCTTTTGGAATTGTTGGGCAAGTCATTAGAGAGAGAAAGTTTAAACATGCTTTAATTTCTAGTGTAATTCTATTTTCCCCGTGTAAACATTTCATGAATTCAATCAATAAATCTTCTTGATCTTATATCTTTCAATGGATTAATTAAGCAAAATCGAGTAAGGGGTGTAGTGTGGGAAAACCCGCTACTACATATGCGCTAGAAATGTGGACTGCAGGGAGATTGACATAGAAATTGGAAGGAATTTGGATTAACAGAGAAAAGATTTGGAGAAGATACTCAAAAATTCATTAGAGAAGAAAATGGCTAGAAGAAGAAACGTACAAGAGCAACCAACGATTGTAAGAAGAAGTGGGAGACTTGTTTGGAGAAAGGAGGAATGAAACAGAGAATCATCAAGAATGAATAGGAGAAATGATGGAGAAGATCAAAATCAGCCACCAACCTCCCCAAAAAGAGCAAACGCGCAGAGGATTATGATAGAGTAAGTGTACATACTTGGAGATCCGATTTCAAGACGAGAGAGAAGAGGAGCAGAGTTGGTAAACAATGGACAAGGAGGAGGAGAAATGAATCCGTGTAACGAAGAAATTGCAAAGATTAGAGAGATTAAGACAAACAATACACGAAGAGAGACGGCTAGAGGCAAGAGAGGAACGAGCAAACTTGACAAGACAGAATCATGAATTGAGAATGGAAAATATGAGGTTGCAAAATAGGAGATCTAGAAGTAGCGTGAGATCAAGTTCAAGGTCGAATAGGGAAGAAAGAAGGAGAGTTTTACCAGCAGAAAGTACCGGGGAAGAAACACAAAATCCAAGTAGAGAGCATGGCGAGAGAAGAGGGGAAATAGAAGATCGCTATATTCCTCAACCCGAAAATCTTCAAAATGAGCTAATAAGGAAAATCAAGGAAACATGCAACTCCAAGAACCGAATGACCCAGCCACGAAGGGAGAATAATCTTGCACGGAGAGAAGGTCCGAGAAGAAACCGAGAGATCGAGGATGACATTTGAGAGACACTACATTGAACAAGCGACTAGCTCGCGAGAGAGAAAGGCTAAGAGAAGAAATGGAAAATCAAGAGATGGAAGAAGCAATCCGACAGAATAACCATGACAACCGCGAAAGAAGAAGGGAACAAAATCGTACCAATAGAAATATTAATGAAGAATATGAGAGGGTGCAGATGAGAGCTGCGAGACAGCCAAGAGGAGAGAACAACCGATATAATGGCGTGTGGATTGACGAAAGGAACGAAGAAGAACGTCGCAGGGAAAGAAGAGGAGAAAATAACGAGCAGAAGGTCAAGATAGGCACGAGCGAAGAAGAAGAGAAGCCGAATTGAAAAGACCAAGAGAATCAAACTCGAGGCGAACGAACAAATCTTAAGAGAACCGGGCCGAAATGAGAGGACATCGAATAGTAGAAGGGAAGGAGGAAGGAGACAAGTTAGATTTAAGCCATCGCAGGTCGCGAAGAATCCTTTCACGTTAGAAGTACAATTGGGAGAGATACCTCCTAAATGCAATTTGCCTACATTAGTCAAAGATCTTTGACGGAAACTAACGATACAAAGACATTAAAGCTTATATGAGGTGTATGTTGCGGTGGGAGAGTCATGATGCTATACTCGTGTAAGTACTTCGCGTCAAGCTTAACGGGAGAGGCGTTAAAATGGTTTGAAGGTTTACCAGTGAACACGATCACGTCGTTTAGCCATTTGCAAGCTACATTTTTGGGAGCGTATATAAGCAACAACTCCACGCGACTGTGAATTGAAGACGTATTTGGGTTAAGACAAAGAGTTGGAGAGAGCTTGAGGCAGATTGACAATAAGGTGGAGAACCATGTGCGGCGAAATGGCAGGACGAGTTGAGGAAAGATATCTCATCCTCTCATTTGTGAACGCTCTCTTCGCGACTAACCCGTTATACATCCAAATATTTAGAATCAAAAATACAATCACGATGGCGTAATCTGCGAGAGTTACAGAAGAATATATTGCCTTAGAAGAAAGACAGTAATGAAATGAATTCTTATCCAAATCGCAAACACAAACTCGAATGCCGCGAACGCAAGCTTGTTACCTCGCTTCATCAATACAACAAGCGAGCACTTCAAGGACAAAGAAGGTGGAAGGCTCACGATGAGAGACAATGGAAGATAGTAGCTATGGGAAGCCATGACCAGGAGGAATTTGAACAAGAAAGGAACTACTATAACCGCAACAAAGTTAATAATAAGATTCAGAGGCTAGACAATGTGCAAGAAACTTATGGTGACGAAGGCAATATAACCATGGAGGGCAAGAGAAGCCGCAGGATAGTGTGGGAACCAATTAGGATGCCTCCACCGAATGCTAGTGTGGAAAAGATCCGGGAGGCTATACTCGTGATGGAAGAAGTACCAAGAGACCTTGGAACGCGGGATAGAACCACCACCAGGCGACGAAGTCATGAGTTTTGTTCTTACCATCGCTTCCATGGGCACCAAACAAACGATCGGGCAGTAAAATAAAGAGAATCATTCTCGTGGATGATTGATCAAGGGAAGTCAATCACTTTCTAAAAGGAGAAGAAAAAGGCCGACATTACCACCACCACCAGAGATGCAGTAATGTAAAGGTCGCGAAAGGAAAGGAAACATTTGTGATAGAAGTCGGGACAAAAGCTAAAAATTTGAATTGCAACTCTATTATCCACTCTTATCGCACAGTCGAAGATTTTCATGATAACGTGCTCGTAGAGAGTCTTTGCGAGAGATGCTAATGATAAAGAAATAATGAGCTCCGAAGCGAGAACAACGCAGTGATTAGAAAAGTGGCAGTCAAGACCATTTCTTTCTCCGCAGATGAAGTGCCAAAAGGAAGAGAAACACATGATAGCCCGTTGGTTGTGAAACTAGAGATTAACCCGAAACCGATTGATGGAGAAGATGATGAGGCGAAGCTTGTCGGGCGATCAACCGAATCTTAATCGACACCGGGAGTTCGGTGAATATTCTCTTCTACCATACTTACAAGACAATGGGAGGAAAAGATGAGGATTTGATTCCCTCTACATATAAGATATATGGCTTTAATGGCACTGCAAACAAACCAAAGGGAGAGGTTCACATGAGAATACCTCTACAAGGATTATCAACTGATATCTTATTCTCGTGTGGTTGACGAGAATCTCCATATAATGCGCCGATTGGGAGGCCATGGCTTCATGAAATTTTGGGAGTCGCGTCAACATATCATCAATGTATAAAATTTCCACATCCAAATGGTATTGGTATTATACAGGGAGATTGGAAGGAGTCGCAACAATGTCATGAGGTAGATGTAGAAAGTCGAAGAAAGAAATGCCAAAAGAAAAGGTTGGAAACAACATGTGAGAGATGAGCAGAGAAAGGAAAAATTGATGGTGGATGCCATAGAAGTAAGGATCGAACATATCTCATGAGGTGAGTGCCTAGAGAGACAGCGAATATTATGGTAATAAAGAAGCAAAGGATATGAGGAACAAAAGGCATAAGAAGTGAATAATCAACAAAAACAGGAGAAAAAGTAGCAATTGAAGTAATGATGTGCGAGAATCTCGCAGACAAGAGTATATGGGAATTAAATTAAGAAAGAAAAATGAAAATACAGAATACAGAATTGTGCGAATACTTCGCAAACAAATATCAGCAAATAATGAAACATGAATGATTGAATGATTTAACAAATATGAATGAGTAAAAGAATGGGACGAACCTTTATGGCGTACACCCTAGTTCGCGAATAACATTTCGTAAGAGGCAAATGTAAGACCTAAAGTGCGCCATATAAGGGGGTATCTCTCGACATGGCTCAGGGGGAAGGTTACACCGCTCCTGAAGCCTGAGTCATGGAAATTTGGGGCCCATGAAAGCCTATCCTAAGAGGTACCTTGGATTCCCAACTATATATGTAGGTTATACCTCGGTTGGGCGACCGAGGGTCTCTTCTTAGGAGTCGATGTGTGCTCAAGGCGCCGAGGTACACGGTTGAGCCTGCAGTGCCCCGGGATGGATGAACCTACCCCGGCCATTCTTGGCAAGTCTTGGCACATGTTGCACTCGCCCGAAGAAAACTCCACTTAGGGTGCGGTCTCGTAACCATAAACCCTATAGGTATAAGGGATAAGAGGCTGCGAAAACAATCGGTTGTTGTTAAGACCGGATGGGAGGAGCTAGTCTTGTATGGCCGATGTTTCGCCTCCTTGAAGGGGCAACCGGGGAGATGATAAGGGCGACGCTCTCCATTAGGGGGTGTCAAAACAGACGCAAATGTCATGAGGCTTTGTTTTCGCAAGGAGACTTAGGCTTGTCATATTTGTGCAATGATCCCGAAGAGGCAATAATACTAACGCGAGGGTAAGGCGAGATCAATGGGTCTTTACACGACAGGTACGGACGTCTCCGCGATTTCGCCGCACGACGGCAATGTCATGGGGCTATGTGTTCGCAAGGATATATAGGCCTGTCATATTGTCGCAACTAAAATATCCCGCAGAGGCAAAAATACTTGGAAAATGATAAGGCAAGATCAATGGGTCTTTACATGCAAGTGTAAAGACGTCCCGCGATTTTGTCGCGATGAAAGGTGGCAGGGGAAGACCTCTAATTAGGGAGGTCTGACTTGGAAGACCACACAAAAATGATAAGGCAAGGTCAATGGGCCATTGCATGAAAATGTAAGGGCGGCTTGCGACCTTGTCACAATAAGAAGAGATAAAATACAAAGCAAGTAAAATTCTTGATTTATGAAGATACCTGCGACCTCGTCGCAATAATACATTTCAATAACAGAGGCAAAATACATGATGACAACTAAAATCTTCCATCTGAAGATAAATAACAGAGGCAAGTATGGGAATGGGAAAGATGGAATATTGTTATTCATCTTCTGATGAAAGAGTTATACATCGCAATGTTAGCCAATTATATTATAAGGAAGAACTACCAAAAAAGGGGAGTGAAGATTGAATTCAGGGGGGAAAATCCAAGAAATACACTATAATAAGAATACAGAAATGTACAGATATTACAAGCAGAGAAAGAAAACAAAAAGATTTATCTCTTTGGTGATTCTTCTTCTTCATCCGATTCTTCAGTTTCATTATTCTCATCGCGTAATTTTCTTCTTCACGGCCTCGCTATCGGAGACGTCCGAGACAGTGATTCTCAGAACCTTTTCAAGGAGAAAGGGATATGAATGCAAAGGGATGTTGTGATTCTTACAAACATACTCCATACCTCCGCTGTAAAACGAATAAAGATCGTTATTAAAGTTCTCCACTGTCGTTAGAAATTGTTTCTTCACTGAATATCTATTCTCGCGAAGGAGAGATTCTTTATGAAATGTTCTTTTTCGACTTCAAGTTCTTCAATTCTCGTTGGAAAATTACTGGCGAGTTGTTCTTTTTCAGACTCAAGCTCTTTAATTCTAGCTTGAAGCTTCTTCTCATTCTCGCAAATAAGTAACAACAAGTTAATAATTTACAAGCAATATTACAAGAAGTAAGAGGTAGTAAGGTGTAATAAATAACCTTCTCTATCGATATCATATCTTTAATCAAGGAAGTATGCTCTGGCGTGAAGACTAACATCAACACCTAGGTTATTCCCGGCATTATCTAAAACTTTCGCAGCCCAGTGCGAATTCATCGTCACTATTTATAACAAAGAGGGAACGAATTTGATCTTCTCGCTCACTAAGCAAGGAATTCTCGCGAAGCGATTCATCCCGCTCAATTTGTAGTTCAAGGAGAGATTTTTGAAATGTTGCTAATGCCTGTGCACCATTGTTAGTAATCCGGTCTTTATCATCTATAAGGTCACTAATTTTCTTCCTCAAAATTTTGATTTCTTTATTGGACTCGAGAAACATTCGTTTAAATTGGTTGGAACTTAAACCAGATCTATGTTCAATTTCTAAAAGACGATATTTGGTCCTAAGTTCATTTAATGAAAGGGAGTTAATTTTGTTTGATGAACTACTTAAAGAGTTGTTGAGGTGAGCGAGAAGAAGGTCATTATCCATAGGTTCAGAAATGTATGGAGAAGAATAGCCTCATCGGAAAGATTATATACATCCGCGAAGGTAATAAGTTAGGAAGCAGATAGATAACCCTAAGATAGAAATAATAAGAGAAGGAAAAATCTTATACCATAAAGTTGCTGATTAGCGTTTTGGAGAGTGGACACCCTATCCTTTTGAGAGTCAAGTTCGGTATTTAACTTTTGAATTCTCTCGTCTTTATCGCGAGATGACGCAGCTTCAATTTCTAACTCTCGAATCCTCTTGTTCAATTGGGAATTCTTCTTTTCAAGGCTGTTGCGTCTTCTCTCAAGGTCTGAGGCAACTACAAAGGAAGTTCTTCCTACCTATAAAAGAAAAGAGAAAATCATTAAAACATATATATACTTAAACAATTTAAAGTTAGCAGTGGGAAGTGTGACTACACACATACTGAGACCCAAGTGCATTCAAAAGGTGGGAGACACAACTCTAGAGACCCCATTGAATAAAGAATTGCCTTCCAAGAAAGCAAAGATTACACACGTTTGCGAGAGACCCGCAAAGAGAAAGCTAGGGAGCATCTCCCATTCCTTGGAAACAGTCTGAGAAGATGCTAGATAATTGATCCATGGAAGAATTGGTTGATGGAATCTTCTTGGCGAGAGAAGGATTCGAGTCATGATTATCCTCGTCAGAAGATTCAGAACTTGAGTTAAGGCGAGAAGAAGACTGAGCCTTTCGTTTCTTAGATAACGGAGCGGAAGATTTATCTTCGCGAGCGACTGTTTTTCCCTTACTTTTAATCTTCGCAGCAATAGTTTCTTCAACTCCAACCTTCGCATACGCGTAAAAATAAGAAACAGAGGCAACAATATTGTTTTAAATAAGAAGAAAGGAAGTGTTTCTTACTTCACTCGTAAGTTTATCGAAGCAACGTCGAGTATCCTCCGACGGATCCTTTTGTAGCTTCTTCTCAACCCGGCTATCTCGAAAGATTTTACAAACTCAAAGAATTATAGAAAGAAAGTTGCGAAAGCAAAATTTGAAGTCGGAAACATACCTCTTTCTTCTTCTCAGGCCATTTGAATTCCCAAGGATGATATCCCGCGAGATTCGCAGGAAGAATATGCGAGCCCGCGATGTAAGGACCGTTTAAGATCAAGGGTACGACCCACCATCTCTCATCTTTGGAATGACGAGGGGAAGTATTATTGCCTGGATGCCAATCAATGTCTTGCATAAGTAATTTATCTTCAGGGACATTATCCTTTTTCTTCAGGCGAACGCCCCAGCGAGATTTCACATTCACCATAGTTATCACTGCGTAATTTTCAAAGAAGTTTTCCACAGTGTATTTCTCAACATCTATTTTCAAGTTTGCGAATTTGGGATTTCTGACAGAGTTATGGTATAAAGATCCTTTGCTCGCACCGCGGTTCGCGAACTCAAGCATCAAAGTAATACAATCGCCATTTAATTGATAAACAGCCCGAGAAAACTTTTCATGGGCCAAAATTTCATAAAATAAAGGCAACTCAGATTATATAAGGGAATAGGAAGTCCCGCGAGAAGTCGACCTAGCGAGACTATAATCTTTTGATCATCACATTGATGATCATAAAACAGCTTTGCAGAAAGGATAGGTGAAGGTTCTTGATCAGGAATGGTTGACAGAGTAAAACCCTTCTCGAGCAATCTCTGTTGAACTTCTTCAAAAGGAACTTTGTATGCACGACTAATGGAAGCCATTATCAGTATGGGAATGGGTGAGATGTCAAAAGTTAGGATCAACGCTAGAAAGGATGAAGAAAAGATTACAAAGAGAGTGAGCGCAAATTGCGGAAGGAGAGAGAGTCAAAGAAAAATTGCAGAGAGAAACTAAAGAATGAGAAGAAGGGGAGAAGAAAACTATATATATGGAAAAAGATCCTCGAGAAAAACGGGGTCATTTAATGCGAAGAGACGTGAATGGTCAAGAATAAGCGGTTGAAAGAGACGTGTCAAGAAAAGACATTAATAATCAAAATTCGTGTAAAAGTACAAAACTGAAACAGATAAAGATAAGTAGTTGCGACAAATCAAAATATTGATTCCCATGACATTCTCTCCCTCGCAGAGGAGATATGAGGAGAAGCGAGAGCCAACATTTCATATCTGTTTCACAGAAGCTTCGGAACTTCGCCAAAGAATAGAGGCAAGTACGTACTTTTCAAGAAAGGTATTCTTTCGCTCGTTCCTTCACCAACTAAAGTCAAAGGTTTATAACAATGGATTTTTCCTTAAAATCGCTCTTCAAGCAATATTCAAGGAAAAAGAGGCAAGATGTAGGATCATAATATCGCAAAGATATAAGGTTCGCGAGATTAATAAATGATGGCACCGCGAGGGGGTCGCAGGAGCTAAAATAAACGACGCGATGAATAAACGACAAACAAACCATAAGACCTGGCGAGGGTTGAGAAGTGTCGCGAGAATGAATACTCGTGCATTTGCGACACTTCGCGGGACATTCCCGAAAATAAAGGGTAGCTTAGCTGTCATCCACTATGTATTACCCTATATAAAGGGATGAGCGCGTCTGTTGTAAAGGGGGGATCTTTTGGAATTGTTGGGCAAGTCATTAGGAGAGAGAAAGTTTAAACATGCTTTAATTTCTAAGTGTAATTCTATTTTCCTGTGTAAACATTTCATGAATTCAATCAATAAATCTTCTTGATCTTATATCTTTCAATGGATTAATTAAGCAAAATCGAGTAAGGGGTGTAGTGTGGGAAAACCTGCTACTACAAAGGACTCCAATCAAGTGATAGGAATCTCCTCGACGCTGCGGGTGGTGGTGCACTAGTTAACAAGACGGTGGCACAAGCTAGAGAGTTGATTGAAAACATGGCAGCGAACTCACAACAATTCTTGAGTCGTGGTTCTGGATGTGATTCTAAGAAGGGTGAGTGAAGTGAGCGAGGTTGAAGAGCTTCACAACAAATGGGTAACATGAACGCAATGCTTCAACAAGTTGCAGCCGCGGTGATACCAAATTCCTCTCAATCTTATGAGGACGAGCAAGCTAATGCGATCTTTCCAAATCAACAAAGACGGTATGATCCCTACTCCAACACTTACAATCCGGATGGAGAGATCACCCCAATTTTAGCTATGCCAATAAGCAAGGAGCGGTTCAACAATCTAGTTTCAACAACCCGAGTGGATTTCAACCTCAACAACAACAATTCCAACCGAGACAACAATTTCAACAACAACAACAACCTCAAATGGGGTCCAATATGGAAGAGTTCTTTGAAATCTTTATGCAAAGAACGGAGAGTTCGGTTAAGGAGTTGCAAACTCAAGTTGGTTCTATGGCTATGGAGTTGAATCAATTGAAGGCACAAAATGGTGGGAAACTCCTTCTCAACCTATCAACCCAAAAGAGGGTGTTAATGCAATTACGTTGAGAAGTGGTACACAACTTGTGCAACCCGAAGTTGCTTGATTCTAAGCGGTGGAAACACCAAAGGAACCCGTTTTGGAGGAGAAAACCGAGGATTCTCCCCAAACTTCCGAGGTACCTATTCCTAACTCTAAAACTCCGGTTTCTACTTATGTTCCTCCTCTACCTTTCCTCGCAGATTTGCAAGTTCTAAGAAGGCGGAACTAGAAAAGGAGATTTTAGACGTTCTAAAAAAAAAAATCCATGTGAACATACCACTCATAGATGCAATCAAGCAAGTTCCAAAGTATGCAAAGGTGTTGAAGGACTTGTGTACCAATAAGCAAAGGCTCAAAGGTAATGAAGTGCTTAGTGTGGGGGAGAATGCTTGGCAATCTTACAACACAAACTCCCACTTAAGTGCAAGGACCGGGTAGCTTTGACATTCCCGTCACAATTGGTAACACTACATTTAATAAAGCTATGTTGGACTTAGGTGCTTCCGTTAATGTCATGCCTGCGTCTATGTACAATTCACTTGATCTTGGTCCTCTCAAAAAGGCTGGAATTGTGTTGCAATTAGCCGATCGTTCTAATGTCTACCCAATGGGTATTGTTGAGGATGTTCTTGTGCAGATTAATCAACTTGTATTTCCAGCGGACTTTTGCGTGTTAGAGATGGATGAAGGTTCACCGGACTCGTCTCTTCCATTGCTACTTGGGCGTCCCTTCATGAAAACGGCGAAAACTATTATTGATGTTGACAAGGGAACGCTAACTATGGAGTTTGATGGAGAAATAATACGTTTCAACATTTTCGAGACGATGAGATATCCTAGCGATGTCCACTCTTGTTTCTCCATTGATATGATGGACACATTGGCGCAACAAATGTTTGAGTTGAATGGTGTTGATACTTTGGAAACCGTGCTCACTACACCTATTGACAACGGTTATGCGTATAGTGATGAGATGAAAGAAACCATTGGTTCTCTTAACTCATTACCGGAAAAATCAGCAACTAAGAATGTTTCATATGCTTCTTTACCTTGCAATAATGAAAAACTTGTGCCATCTATTGTTAAATCTCCAAGTTTAGAATTGAAACCTCTTCCAAGTCACTTGAAGTACTTATATTTGGGTGACAACGAAGATTTACCCGTGATTGTTTCTAACGAGCTTAATGAATTACAGGAGCAAAAACTTCTAAGGGTGCTAAGGAAGTACAAGACGGCCATAGGATGGACAATCGCCGATATCAAGGGTATTAGCCCCGCCGTTTGTATGCATAAATTCGTGTGGAAGATGATTCAAAGCCTACAAGGAAGCGCAACGCCGTTTGAATCCTCCCATGATGGAAGTGGTGAAAAGGAGATACTCAAGCTTTTGGACGTGGGTGTTATCTACCCCATATCCGATAGCAAGTGGGGTGAGCCCAGTACAAGTAGTACCAAAGAAATCAGTGTGACGGTGGTGGAGAATGATAAGAATGAACTTGTCCCAACTCGTGTGCAAACCGGTTGGAGGGTTTGTATTGATTATAGAAAATTGAATGCCACCACTAGAAAAGATCACTTTCCTTTACCTTTTTATTGATCAAATGCTTGAACGTTTAGCTGGACACTCTTACTATTGCTTTCTTGATGGCTATTCGAGTTATAATCGATTGTGATAATGAGAGACCAAGAGAAAACCACTTTCACTTGTCCTTTCTGATTACTTTTGCTTATAGACGGATGCCTTTTGGCTTATGCAATGCTCCGGCTACTTTTCAAAGGTGTATGGTAAGTATCTTTTCAGAATATGTTGAAAACATAATCGAAGTGTTCATGGATGACTTTAGTGTCTTTGGTGATTCTTTTGACCTTTGCTTGAACAATTTGTCTTTAATCCTTGAACGATGTGTTGAAACAAATCTTGTGCTAAATTGGGAGAAGTGCCATTTCATGGTAACTCATGGCATAGTTTTAGGCCATATAATATCTTCTAAAGGCTTGGAAGTCGATAAATCTAAGATATACCTTATTCGTGCTCTAACCCCTCCCACTACGGTGAAGGAGATACGCTCTTTTCTTGGTCATGCAGGTTTTTATCGTAGGTTCATCAAGGACTTTTCCAAGATAGCATCACCACTTTGTACCCTATTGCAAAAAGATGTGGTTTTTAACTTTGATGAGAAGTGTGTGGCGGCATTCAATCGTTTGAAAGAACTTTTGATTTCAGCCCCTATCATTAAACCACCGGATTGGAGTAAGCCGTTTGAACTCATGTGTGATGCAAGTGACTATGCGGTTGGTGCGGTGCTTGGGCAACGTGTGGGGAAGCTTCCTCATGCTATTTATTATGCTTCTAGAACGTTAAATGAGGCCCAACAAAACTACACAACCACTGAAAAGGAGTTATTAGCCATTGTTTTTGCTTTAGAAAAGTTTCGCTCTTATCTAATTGGTACAAAAGTTGTTGTTTTTTCTGATCATGCAGCACTTAGATACTTGCTTACAAAGAAAGAGGCGAAACCGAGACTCATACGATGGATTTTACTCCTGCAAGAGTTTGATCTCGAAATCAAAGACAAGAAGGGAATTGAGAACACCGCTGCGGATCATTTGAGCCGACTTGTCGTGGGACAAGGAGACTATCCCGTTGCGTGAAAGTTTCCCGGATGAGCAACTATTCTCCATTGCCTTTGGAGAACCATGGTACGCTGATATTGTTAATTACTTAGTGTCTAAACAAATCCCAAAGAACTTGTCTCGTGCTGAGAGGGACAAACTTAAGAAGTTAGGTAACCAATACATATGGGATGATCCATACTTATGGAAACATTGTAGTGACCAAGTAATACGTAGGTGTGTTCCCGAAATTGAATTTAATTCTATCTTGTCTTTTTGCCACTCATATGCTTGTGGAGGACACTTTGGGAGTAAGAGAACCGCTCTCAAGGTATTAGAATGTGGTTTCTTTTGGCCAACTTTGTTTAAGGATGCACATGCATTTTGTATAACATGTGATAGATGTCAAAGAACCGGCAATCTAGGTGCTCGAAATCAAATGCCGCAGACTATTATTCAATTTGTGGAGGTTTTTGATGTATGGGGAATTGATTTTATGGGCCCTTTTGTCAATTCTAATGGGAATTATTATATTTTGCTTGCTGTGGATTATGTCTCGAAATGGGTGGAAGCTAAAGCCACCCCAACTAATGATTCTAAAGTTGTTTGATTTCGGTGCAAGCTAATATTTTTGCAAGGTTTGGAATTCCAAGGGCTATAATTAGCGATGGAGGTTCACACTTCAAAAACAAGTTCTTGCAAAGCTTGTTAAGAAAGTACAATGTGTCGCATAGGATTGCAACTCCCTACCATCCGCAAACTAATGGACAAGCCGAGGTGTCTAACCGGGAGGTAAAATCAATTCTTGAAAAGACGGTGAATCCTACAAGGAAGGATTGGAGCATGCGACTTAATGATGCTTTGTGGGCGTATAGAACCGCATATAAAACACCTATTGGGATGTCTCCTTTTAGGCTTGTTTATGGTAAACCTTGTCACTTACCCGTGGAAATTGAGCATAAGGCGTTTTGGGCTATTAAGCAATGCAACATGGAGTTGGATGGTCTTTGGAAAGCAAAGAAAGTTACAACCGGGAGCTAGAGGAGATTCGCAATGATGCATTTGAAAGCTCACGGATTTACAAGGAAAACGAAAGCTTTTCATGATAATATGATTTCTAAGAAACAATTTTGCATTGGGCGAGAAAGTGCTTTTGTTTAATTTCGTTTGCAATTATTTGCAAAGGGTAAATTAAGGTCACGTTGGATTGGACCTTTTATTGTGACTAATGTGTTTTCTCATGGTGCGGTGGAAATTCGTAGTTTAGCTACGGTGTAATGAACTTAAAGTGAATGGGCACCGGTTGAAACCATATTATGAGAACTTCTCTTCGGATGTCGTGGAAGGAGTTAATCTTGTGGAAATACTCCCTCCGGAGGAGTCATAGAAAGCAAGGAGATAGTCGGGCTGACGACTTTAAACCAAGCGCTAATTGGGAGGCAACCCAAAGGATGAGTATTTCTTGTCTTGTATTTATTTCTTTTCTTGTTTTTAGTTTTTCTTGTTTTGTTTTTACTTTGTTTTTGCTGATTTCTTATTAGGATTTCCCACCTTGACTTACTTTGGACGATTCAATTTACATTGAGGACAATGTAAAGTTTAAGTGTGGGGGGAGTGGTTTATGTTGTAAATTTTTGCAATTTTTCAACTTTTTTGTGAACTAGTGAATAAGAAAACTCCAACTTGTAGTTATTTAGAGTCACATAGTATACATGTCGCTAAGATTACATCGAGAATCTCACAATAGTGACCGAACTTAGAGATGATGAGAGAACATGATCGGGTTTCTTAATTGTATGAGACTTAAAGTTGGATTTAACCATGCCAGTGGCAAATAAGGTGTAGGCTGAATTCGGTATTAGAACAGTGATCCCCTATAGTGGAGACTACCCATGTTACATAATATGAGGCACCGAACCTGTCTAAATTTGTGCTTTTTGAGTGTGTGTCACCGTACGTAAATTCCGGGGCAGAATGGTGAGTTTGTCCAAATTCCCACCATAGAAGCACTATTTTGATCTCTTGAGTGCTATTTTTATCAACCATGTTGGTGACATCGAATTGCTAACTTATATTCCACTTGTGATCTTGTTCGCATTAGCACCATCCACCTTATCTCTCTACACCAACAGTCCATAGAAACACCATCATCATCAACAAGAGGAGCATCACAAATTCGAAGGAAAGTTGAATACGTTCGAGGTTTACAAACAATGGTATAAAATGGGGATTTGATTTGAGTAAAGCAACAAAACAGGGAGCATAATTTTTATAAGTTGGAGACTAATATACAAGAGCGGAAATTATTAAGGATGAGAGTTCGAGAAGTCTATGATATCAAGACATATAAGTTGTGAAGATTCAAGCGGTAAAGTACTTATACCATGGCATTGTACTTACATTTTTATTTTTGTATTTTACTTTCTCTTGTCTCAATTAAAAAAAAAAAAAAAAAAAAAAATTGAAAAAATTGAAAAAAATACAAAAAATTGAAAAAAAAAAAAACATTTTACTTTTTGTATTTTTTTTCTCTTGTCTCTTTTCTTACCACGTGATTATGTATCCGACAATTTATTTGGATTAATAAAATTGAAAAAAAAAAAAAACGAAAAAAAAAAAAAAAAGAGACAAGAGAAAAATGTTTTTATTTTGTTTTATTTTTATTTGTTATTAAAAAAAAAAATTGAAAAAAAAAAAAACGAAAATTAAAAAAAAAACAGAAAAAGAAAAAAAAAAAAAGAGAAAAAAGGAAAAAAAAGAAGAAAAAAAAAATATTTGGGTTTATATAGTTTGTTTTTATTTTTGTATTCTTTCAATAAAGCCTATGGAAAGAAGGAATATTTGTAATGAAGTTTCAAGCGACAAGGAAATTGAGGAAAGAATCATATTGTCAAGATTCTACGAAGTTCGAGAGTTATCATCAAGAGTTGAAGACGAAGATGAAGACACCGATAGAAGACCGAAGACGTTTCTATGGATGTTTGTGAGAGTGGTGCTAGCCGCACGCCGAACGGATAACGAGGTAAGTAAGCATATTCCCACCTTCGTTAAATGGTTTGATTTCCTTTCGAAGAGATCGTCAGAAAAATGGGTTTTCAAAAATATATAAAAGATGGGTTTTCAAAATACTTGAGGGTTATGCCTTCCTACCATTCAACGCGGTCGCAGGATTCTCTCTTCATTCCTACCTGGGACACATGTGTGACCCATAAAAAGTCGTTTTATTATTGAGAGCAATATCATAAAACCCTTTCTTGTGAGGCGAGTCGAGACATTTGATCACTCCGAACCCGAATTTTAGTCGAGAAGGGATGGTTATTTCTCTCTCAACTTTTAAGAATGAGATTGTGTTCATTTATGTGTCTAACTTCTTATGACTAGTGTGCGGAAATCTATATGTCTTCTTAGCGCGTTGGATACTATCATTACGGAGAACTAGTAAGTTGGAAAATGAGGTTTTGTGGGTATATCTCTAGTAAACCCTCACGAGACTATAACTCGTCCACTAGGGACACCTAGGGGTTTAAAGGCTTGTTATTTATGCTAAAAGTGACCGTAGCCTCGACGACACTGAGTTGTTGTATTTTATTGTTTTGTTTGATTTGCTCGAGGACTAGCAAAGTCTAAGTGTGGGGGAACTGATAGGTGTAGAATACACCATATTTACTATCTAGTAGTTACGCTTTCTTTGCTATTTTTCTTGTGAATTATGTACTTTACGCGTGTTTTGAGTCATTAGGTACTCTGGAGTCGCGCGGAGGAAAAGAAGAAGAAATTATTCAATTTGAGCAAAAAGGGCGAAATTGTCATCTCACCGGCAAGTGATATTTGGAGCTCAACCAAGGTTAAGGGACGACTCTTTTACAAGGAAGTTACATCAGGTGGCCTTTATCGGAGCGCGGGGTGCTTATAGTTATTTGAGTACCCTTAGCTACTTTGCTTGAGTGGAGTTAACCGGTTCCTTTCCTACACAAGACCTAGAATCGGTGAGAAATTAATTTCTCATTATTTTCATTTTCCTCTTCAACCTGAAACTGAGAGAGATCGAGAGTATTGATTTGTTGCTGGGAAGAAGATGGAAGATGGGTTAGGGTTTGATAACACAAGAGATTAAATCGTAATTCTATTCATATATGCAAGCACATGTCTAAGTTTGAAGATGAATTCCTTGACCAATATCTCTCTCCATTGATTACTTTCTACAATTTACTTTGCTTTTAATTTGTTTTTATTGTTTAAATAGAAATAAGAAATCCCCCCAATTGGTTACTTTAAGAAATTGATTACGAAATAACTACAATCGCCTCTCTGTGGATACGAACTCTTTCTTATCATATACTTTAGGAAAGTGAAATTATTTTTGACGCATACGACAGCGATCAGCTAGCTAAGGTATTATATATGGGATATGCAGTATATGTTATGGGCTTGCATCCTTATGCCATTAATCATGATATGATTATCATATGGGTATAATCTAGGGTTTGGGTTTATGGCAATATGCCAGGCCTAGATTTGAAGTGCAATGATATTTCAGTACAAATTTGAATACGATAGTGCCTCTATAGTCAGTAAAAAGGAACTCAGTCATGGGAGTTTGAAACTCGAGACAATACCGATATGACTATGTACTAAATGTAATACTTTTAGTAGCATATCTATTCAAGAATGGTTCCAATTCATGTTCTAAATACAAGTAATGCCATCTATATAGCATAAAAAAGGTGTATCTATTGACGCACATGAAATAACAAGGTTTTTCCTGGGGAAAGCCCTGAAATTTAGCATACATATACACATTTAGAATAGTTATAGGACTATCGGGTCCGCTAATTGAATAATCTTTATTTATTCTCTTAAGGAATACAAATAGTTTAATACAGATTCTCTAATCTTGATGTCGGGTCAGGGATTTTCATTATATTTCTACAATTAGGGCAAGGCCAATTTACCATGGATGCCCTTGTTAAAAACTCACCATCAACATTAGTCCCCTGGTTAGCGAGGAACAATATCGTGTTGCGTGGTAATCATTAGATGGTGACATAAATATCTCGTAAACTCAAAATTCATAAGCAGGAAGGCGTTACTTATCTGTACTATTGTGGTGTAGCAACATATTTCCTTGGCATCATAGCATATGGCTGTGAGGTATCCACGCCCGTCGCTAAATTGATAAGATAGAGTTTGAAAGACACACCCGGTCCCACACGCTTTGGCCGTCTATTCCTAGCCCAATTAAGAATCTTCCTTTTATATATGTCATCTTGAATCCGTGAATGGGAATTAACATATCCATCCTCTATTAGTGCCTCCCTTTTTTCCGCGTGTGGAACTCTATCCAAGGCAAATAATTCGGTGATTTGAGTTTCTTTAATGGTGATCGGTATCTTCAGGATGATGCGAACCATAGGCGAATGAAGGTTGATTTTGCTGAATCCCGTAGGGGTAACCCTAGTTTGCGCATATGAACTTAACCTTCAAAATTGTGTTTCCAATTTTACCTTTGATAATAATGATGAATTTTCACCTAATTTAGATGACGAGGTTAGAATTGAAAACACTACATGTTTAGATAAGGCCATCTTCATACTATCATGATGATGAGAATAGTGTTGATGAAAAATTTGAAATATGTAGTCATAATGACGAGAAAATTGTTACCCAATTGAGCTTCATGATAATAATGTTGTTTCCAGTTCAAGTCCTAATAATATTGATGATTGTTCACTTATTCAAAAGGAAGAGAATTTGACTAGAGATATTATTGTTTTAGACGGTGTAGTATTTCCTTGTAATTATGAAGCCGATGATGGTTTGGAGGAACGAGTTTATGTTGAGAGATATATATATATATTTAAAAACATAGTTTTGTAATATTATATCAAACTTAGAGAAATAGTGTGGTGGTATTATTTTGGGCTCCCACACTATAGACTTGGGTTCAAGTCTCACCCCATACATTTGTGTAGGTATATTATATATATATCTATATTATATATCAAAAGTCCGGGAGAAATGGGCCTTGGGGCCTTGGGAGGTCCAGTGATTTGAAAAATAATTTTTACAAATTTGACTTTTGGTTTTCAAAAACGTTTTAAGAAATTATTCTCGTAATTAATTTTCATTAATTTTGGCATTATATTCCAATCGCTTTTATGATCACTTTAAGATTAATTTTGGGTAATTAATCGTAATTAATTTCCATTAAAACTTAATTGATTCTCTTAAGCCTTTATAAGGTCGGTTTTTCCAAAAGAGAAAGTATCCAATTTTACTAGGCGATTCTGAGCAAGTGTTAGAAAGAGTGATAATTGGTTCGATTTCTAAAGGAAAAAGAGAAATCGAACAAGAGAGTGAATCAAATTGCTTTATCCCATAGGTGTTCGACAATTTTTGATTTGCTAGCACAATCAAGAGGCAGAGTCGCGAAATACCTTAAAGATAGCGACCTAGTCCGCGACTCAGCTGTTTGAGATCCGATTTCATTATTTCTTCATTGTTTCCAACAGTTTATCCCGATACTAGTGTTTTAGATTCCAATGACACAAAGGAAATAGTCTCCGACGAAGATGATAATGTGAGTAACGTCAATCCACCTGATTATAACTTAGAAAAAGCAATCAGTTATTTTCCTACATCTCAAAATTTAGAAATTAAGGAAATTGTGACTATTATCCAACGATATTGACAACTCTAGATTTGGGGGTGAATATCATTCACCCCGTGCGGTTTACTTTTGACTCTTATAAAAGTCCCTCTTGGGACTTGACATATGTGACTCTACCATCCTGCGTGATTATCTTCATACACCTTTTCACGATCCTGATTGCGATGTGATCATCCAGACCATGTTACCATAATTGACTTTGTTTTCCCACCCAACTTTTTTCTTCCAAATGTGGAAACGTATGAATTCAAAGTGGGTCAGATGTAAACTTTGAAACTAAGCCTAATTATTTTAGGAAACTGGAGTCGACATATTATCATGAGAATCACCACTACCAAAACCAAATCTACGTGGTCAACTTTGTAAGTAAAAGCGGATTGACTTTGAGGATCCACAATTATTTCGATTATTATTATATGATGCTTAAGTTGTGACTAATCTTTTCTTGGTTTGGCTGAAGACTTTAAACTTAGCGCTCTATGGGAGGCACCCCATATGCACATGATACACTTCTTCATATGGTAACATCTTTTCTTATTTACTTTAAATTTTTACATTTACGTTTTATTTATGATTTCATTCATTTATCTTTAGAATATCGAGGACTGTGTTCAATTTTGGCTTGGGGATAAGGGAAAAACTTTTAGATGTATCAAAGCTCCAAAATCTAGAAACTTATACCGATTAAGAATAACACTAACCGATCTAAGTAAATGGAAACATCTTGGTTGTAGGAGTTGAGGGACCCAAATTAAAGAGTCTATCCATAAAAGGACATAGTTCAGGTGTTAGAAATAACATGGTAGTTGTCGCCGTATCTCGGAGTCGTCACCATATCACTTTATATTTTTATTTTTTAAAACTTTGTGTTTCTATAAGTGATTTGGTGAGACGCTGGTATCACCTGTATGATGAAGTAGAGTAATTGGGGTCAAGACCATCATTTTTTTTATTTGTTAGAGAGAAAAAAAAATAAAAAAAAATATGTGTATGTTCTCTCTATCTTCGTCGCATAAGCAAGCGTGGAATGAAGGATCCATGTGAACTATCTAAATAAAAAATATATATGTGTTCTCCCTGTCTCCGTATCCTAAGCAGGCGTGGAATGCAGGATCCATGGTAACTGTCACGTAAAAAAATAAAAATAATAACGTATATAAATAAATTGATTGTTGGGTCCCTTTTATATACCAGCTGAGTTGATACTAGAATTAGGATTAAGACCAGTACCTGAATCCGTTAAAGTTCATCTTGGCACAAATATTATAGGAAACACCATTCACCTTAGTGAACTTTTGCAAAACATCTATCTCCGTATCCATCTTCTTAATCTATTCACGTGTGATTGTTGTCTGTTGACTCCAGATATTGATGTTCATTGCACAACTATCTGAGTAGAGCTCTATTTACTTATATATGTTTTTTTTTATTATGCTTGAGTGCAATCTCGTGTACATCAATTTGATTCAAATCAGGGTGATTCCTCTCATAGCCAATGAAGTATGCCAACTAAGGATATTGTTTATTGTCGTTCCTAAATTCTTCACAGGTAGCTAGGGTTTGGAGTAAAGGTTTTGTGGGTACACCTCTTGTAAACCCTCCCGAGACTATGACTCGGCCATTAGGGCCACTTTGGGATTCAAAGGCTTGTTTCACATGCTAAGTGCAATCGCGATGCTTGCGACAATGAGTTAGGATTTTTATTTTCATGTTTAGTTTTGCTTAAGGACTAGCACAATGTAGGTTTGGGGCTGTCATAAGTGCTTAGTTCTTACATATTTATTACTCAAATTTATGTTTAGTAGTTCTCCATTTTGTGCATATTATATTACTTTGCATTTTTTAGGAAATAAAACTCGATGGACTAAAATGCGGAATTCTGCTGGAGGAAATGAAGTGATTTATTGGTTAAGCCTAAAAGGAAACATGAAGAATCATTGGGCCAATTATTTGGAAATGGGAGTGTGGCATGGCACGACGTATGTAGAAGTGTGTCACGACGTGTGGAGACCATCTGCAAGATATTAATTATGATAAAGAATATTTGAAGATATTTTGTTTAATGAAAAAAAATATTTCTTTATGAATGTGGAATAATTGAAGATTTGAAGATTGGGGAAAGAATATTATTTTTTATGGTTGGAAATAATAAAAAAGATTTTGATTGCAATATCTCATAGATGGCGCATTTTGATTGGAAGATTTTGTTTTGTATCAACGCGTGACATGTTTTGATTAGATGATAATGTGGTAATATGGAAAATGCAAGTGGTTTCCTTTGAAAACTATATATACACGGCGAAAGCAGAAGAAAAAGGGGAGAGACAGCTAAGAGCCGAGAGAGAGCCAATAGTTTTTAGGATCTGTTTCTTTTCTTCTTTTAGTTTTTCTCTTTTATTAATAATGAGTAGTTGATTCCCTCCATTGGGGTTGAAGATGGAGTCAATTTCTTGTTTGTAAGAAATTCTTATAGTCTCTAATAAAATATTTTTTTGAGCTTAATTGTCTAATTAATTTCTCTTCATATTTAGCTTTGTTCTTCGTACGAGATAGCTTTCGGCTGTTGATATTTTACAAGCGAAGAAAGTTATGCTTTTTTTTCGGTTTACAATAAATGTTATTTTAACCGTAATATATTCCGGGATGTATCAGTTTGGTCCGGTAGTCTTGAATTATCGTGTGAATATTTTCTAGAGATTGTGTGGGTGTTTTATTAAATTAAATTGGTGGATTCCGAACCCCGGTTTCCTTTATTTTGGATAATTATTTTATTTATTAGTTTCAATATATTTATTTCTTTTGTTATTCTTAGCTGATAATTTAATTTCGAGGGAGGATCCATGGACACTCTTAGATGGACAAGGTCGGACAAGATTTGCGTCATTTTCTCTGGCAAACTCAAACGACAATGAATTTAGGTCTAATTTTTAATGATATGTTCCCATTATAAGACTTTATATTCCTACCAAAAATGAATGCAACCGAGATAGCAAACTCCGACCATCTACCGATCTTAATTTCAACCGTTAATTTTGAACTTTGATATTCAAAGGGGTAGATGGTGGTTTTATACATCTCGAATTGTGCTCATTTTTTTGTAGAATGTAGAGTCTTGTAAGAAGAATATACCATCAAAATATTAGACTTAAATTCATTATCGCTTGGGTTTCTATGAGAAAATGGTACAAATCTTGTCTGACCTTGTCCATCTAAGAGTGTCCATGGATCATCCTCTAATTTAATTGCAAATAAGAGATAGCAATATTGGAACGCACCGTATGTACACACTATCCAACAGATAGCCGTGCACTTGTGATTCTACAATAAAATATCATATCAACACACAAGATCCATACTCAGTGCTCACAGCATGAAGATAGTTAGAGTCAAGGAAATACTTGTGACTAAGAATTCTAACCCATAGGCTCACTCAGCATCCTCCAAGCTAACTTGGCTAAAAGAGCAGTATTTAAGTACTCGGTCATTCTTTGTAGTATATTAGTTCTTTTTGCAGTATTCTGTGCAGATTTAGGAGTTTTATAGTTTTTACTTCCAGAAGTCAAAAGGAAACTTCCGACTGTATATCCGGAAGGCGCTATCACGCTACTGGGTTCTTTTTTTTTTTTTTTTTTTTTTGAGGAGAAAGGTTAAACTTGAATGCCAAAATAACAAAGAAGCGCCTAAGTGAGTCCAGAGGGATGGCAAATGCCAACACCAAAAGCAAGAAAAAGAAAATAACTAAAACACTCTCTGCTGAAAAGCAATACACATTACTAAAAACTTACCAGATAACAAGAACAAAATCTCAATGGCAATACACCTTGCCAAAAACACAAACATGAGCAACCAGAGGCTAACTTACTAATGTTTCCTAGCATTAGTTATTTGACCTCTTCCCAGACTCTCGTTACTTTCCTTGCTGGAGGGTTTTTCCATTCCACTCGAGCCTTGAGAGTTCTTTCTCAGTTTTCTTGCAAGCGTTATCCTCATAAGACCTGAAATGAGAATTTTGCCCAACTCCCCATCTGAGCACCGTTCATGGTCCTCCTCGCAATCTTCAATAATGACTCTTTCTTTAGTGCAAGGGCAACACCTTCGCTTCCAGTGGCCTGGAAACTGTCTTCCTTGAAATCACTCAACATGATGATGGGGTTTTGAGTACTCATGCACCTTATCAGTTTTTTCATTCCTCACATGGGTGAACTTGCTCTTAGCTACACACCAATCCCCAACATTGGCACAAACTGAATCTGTTTTATTGACATTGCTGCTTCCCTTGTCTGCATTTGCAGCCACTTTGGATATCACCACTCTCTTATCTGAGACTGCAACATCTGTAGACTTTTTCACAGCTCCCTTGACTCCCTGGCATGTGTTTGTAACAGCTGCTCTTGCAACATCCCTAGCAGATTCAACTCCTTGACCCTTGCAAGAAGGAAATCTTCCTACTTTGAAGTCTGATATCACCCTGAAAGGATTCTGGTCAGCAGCCTCCTCAATATCCCCCACTTCGCTGTAATTTGCTCAGCTTCTCTTGTAGAGTCTGCCACCTCAACAGCAAAAGTAGTAGCTACCATTTCATCTGCTTCCATTGAAGAGCCTTTGTCCCCATTCAGATTCCCTGCATTCACTTGTATATCTTCTGAGTTTATAAACCTTACATTCACTGTCTCCTTGGATGTTCTTAGATTGAGCTTTCTCAAGTACCTTGTCTTGTTTATTTGGTGTCCATCTAGTCTTCCTCTTCTTAGAGCAGCTTTTAGCAGAATATCTAAATACCATACACGGTTCACACTTTGGAGGCTTCCACTGATATTCAACAGGAAGCTCCAAAGAAATCTTCCCATCAATCAATAAGGGGATACTCTCAGGCATCTACTTGAATACAGACCCTAGCATATGCTAATCTTGTTCACTTTAGAGTGCAATCATCAGCTATTAATGGTTTCCCAATGAAGCTAGAAATTAAACTTAAGCCTTCATTGTCCCGCATATGCAAAGAAATTGTTGATTCGATCAAGACATCAAGTTAGACCATGGCCTCAAGGTGCAGACTGTTTGAGATGTACAAAGACATGATTATGTTTTCAAGATTTATATAACATAGACAATATTACAGTTTCAAATAACACATTACAGACAAATAGCACTAAAAAGACATGATTATGTACAAACCTTTATTTACATCCCTGCAAAACCACTTAGAAGTGCCATGGTCTGCAAAAGAGATTGCAACATATTCCAAACTCTTTGTTCCTAAAGAAAAACTTAATATCCTTTGTGGCCAAGCCTGGTAAAGATGAGAACTCGGACATTATCCTGGTAAAGAAAAGGAGTTTGAACAACGTGATCTCAACTACACAGAAAATGAAATCAGTATAATTAGTCTAATATGAATATAAAGGAAGAATTAAAGAGAGACTATTACGTGATGTAATACTTACCAAGAACCACGCTGTGCAGTAGTAGAACCAGCACATATCAGAACAAATGTTGTCAACTGAGACAGAAGAATACTTCAGGACATACTATGTCACGGTAATTTGCAAGAAACAAACTGAAAGCAAATATGTTCCCAACTACGCTACATACAGTCTCACATCTCACTTTATCCCCAAAGTAAAAAATAAGGATCTCGACAACAACAACATGAAATAGAAGTACACCGTGCAACTGAAGCTCATAATATGTGAAAATCATTACTATTTTTAAGAGTCACCAGAAAATGTGTCTGAGAAGCTCATAATATGTGAAAATCATTACTATTTTTAAGAGTCACCAGAAAATGTGTCTGAGTTACGACAAATTGACCATAAAACACAGCTCGGAGAATATCCATATTCATTCCACTAGCCCAAAAGTAAAAAAAGATAAAGCTCCTATATTTACAGTCGCACTGCGTAGTACACAGTATGCCACTGCTGCTAAGTAGTCCTAACTGTCCAGCAAAGTTGTTTTAGATGACAGAAACCACATTCTTCTATAATCATCCACCCCTTAAAAGAAACAAAAACAGTAAAGAGTTAGAAGTCAATAATCAAGCTGATTACATATACACAAATGACAAAACTTACCAGATAACAAGATAACAATTATGCGAGCCTTATCTCCTGAAGAGATGCAATCAACATATATATCTCGCTTGAGATATCATCTTGGAACAGATTGAACTCTTCTTGATCTTTCACCTTCACACAGAAACTAACATACACCTGAAATTATCAAACAATACCTTAAACACCAATACAAAAAGAAAGATAATCAATTAGAAAAAAATCCCTCTTTACCATCGAAAATTTATTTATGAGGTCTATATCCTTGGTTACAACAACGATCTTCTTGTCTTTCACAATTGTAGGCGTCTCCTTTTTAGTTTCCCCACGTTCCTTATCGTTGACGGCAATATTTTTTTCCAAAATTTGCCGAATCCTATGCTTGGCATAATTAACCATTTCAATATCAGTATGAAGGAGCTTGAACTCTCTATTTATTCTCCACATATCTTGATTAAGAGTTGCAAGAGTTTTTTCATCTCTCATCTTCCCTGTGTTAATACTCCACCTCCGAGATGAAACAACCAACATATTTGAAAAATTCATAACCATACCTTTTAAATCTAATTTAGCATAGGAACACTGTACATTCATTCTAACTTTATTGACCTTTAGAGTTTTGTTGGCATTAAGTGGAACAGCAGAGACTACAGACTTGATGCAAACCATGGAAGCCATCAAAATCTACAATTAATAAGGCAATAGTGCAGTTAGTAAAAAATGCATCCAAAACCTATAAGCTCAATTAGTAAAAGTTTGCATCCAAATCCTATAAATTCTTCATCGGATCTTTAAAAAAAAAATCCAAGAATCTCTTAAAATCCAAGAATATCAATCTTAATCAGCTCAAACTCCTACTTGTTATATTAGAATCGTGAATTAAATAACAATTAGAAAAAACACCTAAAAAGCTTCATAAAACTGTCATAACTAAAAACCAAATCTTTCAGGATTCTCTTTCTTGTTTATTTACTGTTTAAACGGAGGAGGAAAAGATTGAGCATAATATCCATCCATGTCTACTTCAATGGAGTTGATTGAGCAAAAAATCCAACAAAATCATAGGAAACCCAAAAGAATTCTGAAAACTACATCATCTCAACATAATCCCTCGATATATCCTCACAAAAATCATTAACAAAATCTAATAAAATTTGATCGAAAATACTTGGGTAAATCGATAAAAAAAAAAACCAAGGGTAGCAAAAGAAACCTAATAAGCATACCGTAGAGAAGCAGCGGTAAAATGAACTACTCGAAGACAGAGAAAAATTAGCATACAAAAACTGAACACAGGAATGAGAAAGCCCTAATTTTACGTGTGCTGTTAATAGAAGGTAAAGTGGTAAACATTGGATGTGAGGAAGGGAATAATTTTAACAAACTCTAAGGGGTCAAAGTTAAATAACAAACAAAAGGTAAATACAGGCCCACCCTAGCCCTAGGGACATGGTAAACCCCAACTCCCAACACAAATAGTTATCCCACTCTAGGAGATGAATCATGGGGGTGGCTAACCCACCCATTTGCCATCTAGCCGCGCCACTACGGGAAAGAGTTAAGCGATCGCGTCTCAACTGAACGGACTCGACTGCTAGCGGCTCTTTCTCCACCGTTCGGTTGATTTTAAATCTCCAACGGCTCTTTCTCCATCGCTATAAAAATGTGACATTCAAATACAAAACTTACACCAAATTTTTACACAATTTTATTTTATCTTTTCTTACAAAATGGTAAAGTTTAAATCTCAATTTGACTTGGCTACCCAATTTGATTTTCCGGGAGGGGTGCTTGAAGCCGTTGTTAGTAAGATATGTGACAGTTATAAAGAAATAGGTAAAAACCAAAGAAGTCTACAAGTTTTGGATATTAACAAATCAAATCTCCAACTAAGAAAACACAAAGAAAAGTTCAAGGCAAGGAAAATTTGAAGGCAAAGAAGAAGATAAACAAAGGAAACTCCGTTCATGAGCGCATTGATTGGAAGATAAACAAAAGTCTTTATCGTAAGTCATGTCTAGTTTATATCTTATCTAGATTAATGAAAGGGGGCACAAATGTAAATAAAAATTCAAAAATTAGATTATCAAACTTCATGAAAGATGCACTAGTTTTTATTCATAATATCCTAAAAGTAAACTTTGATAATAACTTTAAATCTTGATTAAATGCATCATACAAATGTTAATCTAAAGGCATCATATTTGATCAACACTCACAAGATATGATAACAACTATCGAAATGTTAATCAAAATGCATCATATTAGGGAAACACACTCAAGATATGATAACAATTATCGAATTGAAAATATTTTCCCACTCTGTTGTGCCATTCAACCCGACACATTTGCTCCACATCAAATTCGTTTTGACCAATTACTCGGTTTCGATTGCCTTCAATAAGTGGTAGGCTGTTAAGAGTGTCTCGCCTACGTGTTAAACTGCAAGTGCACAGTGCCTATTGGAGGCAGGGCAAGTACAGGTCGAATCCACAGGGAGATGGAGTGTGTGTAAAGTTGATCTAAGGGCTTTACTAAACTGATTTCCTAGAGAGGTGATACAAATGTGAGCTGTTGGGTGTCGATACGACTAGTTGGTTGTTGTGACTCTAATCTAAGGTAACAAGTAGATTGTAAGCAATTTGGAGAACACTAGGGTAGTTGATTCCACCACCTGACCCTATGCTAAGGCAATTCAACTAAGGTTGTGTTCTTGTATCTTCCCAAGGAAGATTCTAAAGAATGATGTATCAACTAATTTTACTAATTCCCCCTAGTATCAACTGTCTTCTTACAGCACAGTTGATCACAGGTTCCTTGGTCAAGTAGCTAAGCATCATTCCTAACATATTAAGCACAAATCTTCTTCCATGGAAGTCTCGGATGAAGAATTTATTAACCACTTTATCTAATTCTCCCTAGTATTGGCTGTCTTCTTACAAGTCTGACCAATCACAGATAATTTGATAAATTAGCTAACTATACTCCTATCTCAATTAAGCACAGCAACAACAACAACATGAATATGAATTACTCAACATATTATCAAGGGTTTCAACAACACCCTAGTAAAATAAATTAGAACATAACCAGATGAGTTAAAACACAAATTAAACTAAAGTTGGTGCACTGGCTAATCCAGGCATGCCCCTTTACAATCACTGCTCATCCTCTATTTATACATGCAACTCTTAACTCTCTTCAAATTGGAAATTAAACAGAGACCCTCTCACCCAAAATCGTTGAATCAGTTGTCGGCTCTGTGAATTCGGCTCTGGCTCCATTACTTTGATTTCCCCCAATTTGTGAAACCCTAACCCTAACTCTTTCTATCTCCAACTTAGCTTCTAGGGTGAAGAAGCTATGAAAGAGATAGAGGGAGACTAGGAGGTGATGAAGGTGGTTGTACTGGTGCGGCTGTGGTGGGTGTGGTGTCGGGGGAAGGAAATGGTGGCGGTGGTGTGGTGTTGTCGGGGAAAGAAGAGAGATGGGAGCTCTGCAAGTTCTGTCGGGAGAGAAAGAGAGAAATGAAGGTGAGGTTGGGGTTTGGTCGATGGGTAGGGGTATAGGTGGTTTTGGTGTGGAGCGGGAGCAGCGAGAAATGATGTGTAGGGTGGAGCGAGCGTTGGATGCTGAAGAGCGAGATCTCACGGCTCAGGATACGTTGGGCTTTGGATCCGGGTTGTGGACCGGGTCTTGGACTGCTCAAGCCCATGTCTTGTAAATGGGTTGCTACTTGTTGGGTTGCAACTGATGCGCACGCGGGCTTTGGCTTTCTGCTCCATAGACGCTCGTCTCCAATTCTTTGCTCTTTTGGCTCCTTAATTTCTCCGAGCTTTATTTACTACCTAAAAACACAAAATTAATTAGTACAAATATTTATTCTTGAAAACAAAGAAAATACGAGAACTGGGATAATATCCGATTTACGAGCACAAAAGATGAGTTAAATGTCAATAAATAGATGTAGAAATATGCAATATTTGGCACTCATCAAATACCCCCAAACCTCGAATTTTACTTGTCCTCAAGTGAAACAAATTAAGAAATCCTAACTATACCACCTGTCGCTGGTCTCTCGAATGCATTTAGCGTATGCACTAAGCCTTTAAACCCCTAGGTGTCCCTAGTGGACGAGTTGTAGTCTCGTGAGGGTTTACCAGAGGTGTACCCACAAAAACTTCTCCAACTTCTGAGCGTAAAAGAGTCTCAAGCATCCAAGGAGCTATGAGGACATAGAGTTTCTGCATGCTAGTAACATGAAATTAGAACTACTAAAGAACGCATTCTCATCCTTAAGAGTTGAGCGAGAAGTAACCATACCATATGAAAGAATTCGGATTCGATAGTGATCACAAGCCTCGACTTCGCCTCACCAATAAGGTTTTATGATAATTGCACTCAAAAAGACCGCTTTTTAGTCTCTCATTTTGTGCATGCGGGAATAAAGAGAGAAATCCCGAACACGTTGAAGATGAGAAAGATAACCTTAGAAATAATTTGGAGACTCCTGAGTTGTGGACAAAAAGAATCTTTTTCGATGATCTCTAAGAAAGGAAATCAACCATTAGCAAGGATGGGAGTACTCACTTACCTTCTCACCCGATCGGCAATTAATATCACTCTCTCAGCATTCATAGAAACGTCTTCAATCTTCGGTCTTCTGTCTTCAACTGCTGATGATGAACTTCTGAACTTCACAAAAACTTGACAAACATTTTCTTCTTCTTTTTTTTTTTTTTTTAACATGGTGGTAACTAGACTCAGAAAATAAATAAACTACAACAATATTTTTTTTTTTTTTTTTTTTAATTTAAAACATGAAAATAACAAATAAACAATAAAACTCAATTTTACACAATTTGTATTGTCTTGATTTCATAAACTTCACTAATTCTCATCTTATTTTCTTTTTTCTTCTTTGTTGCATGTAAACCTTGGACTATTTCAACTTTTCTTCAAATATTCGATGATGCTCACTTTTGCAGATTTACGATGTGTTTCTATGAATGGTGATGTTGTTGAGAGGGAGAGAGTGATGCTAACTGCAAATCGAACTACAAGAAGGAGTTTTCATCTTTAAACTTCACCCTCATGATTGATGAAATTAGCACTCAAGAGATCAAAAATAGTGCTGAAAGTGGTGCGAAGTTGGGTAGCTCACCATTCCTACCCGGAATTGACGTACGGTGGCACACACTCTAACAGATTTTTTAGAAAGTCACAAAAAATGAAGGTCGGTGCCTCGCTTGATGTAAAATGGGTAGTCACAATTCTACTACCGAATATCTATACAGCACCTAATTCGCCCTCCCGGGTATGGTTAAATCCAACTTTAACGCTCTAATCAACTAAGAAACCCGATTGTGTTCTCCAAGACTTCCAAGTTACGTTATTTCGGTCAGACTCTCTATGTAAACATAGCTAGAAGCATGCTAGTGACTCTAAGATCTCTAAAAGTTGGAGGTTTTTATGCAAGTATTTACAAAGAGTTTTGAATTTTTTTTTATTTTTATTTTTTTAAACAAAAGACTAAAAACTCTATATGCAAATGCACCCCCAAACCTAAATCAAACATTGTCCTCAATGTGTCAACAGATGATAAGAATGTAAATAGTCACATACCAAGAGAACTATGTTGAGTAGAGAAAAGGGAAGAGATTAGGATGTCGGCGAAAGCAAGGTTAGAGCTTCATTAGTCAAGGCTAGAATCCAACATTCTCAGCTGAGATCATATTGGATTAGCACAATATATACAAAAGAAGACTCAACCGATTCAAGATAGAAGATTTAACAAGCCCTACTGGATTATATACAAGGAAAAATCACCATATACCAACAATCTAAAGAGTTGAGGATCAACCCAAAAGAAAATATGCAGAGACATCAACAGCCTTACACATATATAACATGAGAGTGCAAGTAAGACTGCATATGTGAACAAGTTACCCCCAAACCAAAACTTGTCAACAGATGTGTTTTTGAGCACAAAATCTTGCAATTTTAGAGGCAGATCATGTACTAGGTCTAGTTCAAAATGGACACTTTTAGGAACGGGTAGAGATACACATTCCAACTGTGGCTCCTTAAAGGTGTTATACTTTGATGCAAAATAGTCCAAGAGGACTTGAGAAGCACAAAGCTCTAGGCCTAGATTAGGAACTCTCAGAATAGTTGGTTTAAGATTTTTGTGTGAGGCCAAACCTAGGTTAGGTGGAAATCTATCAACTTGTGACATGGAAAGGGGGCCACATGCATCCAATTTGCTCTTATTCATTTGGCTCTTAACATCACTACACACTCTTCCTGAGTCAGAGATAAGAAGTGTAGTATCATGCTCACAATCATTGAACAAATTAGCAAGTCCCAATTGATAATCATCATCAAAAATTTCAACCTCATGCATAAGAGAACCAGGAGACACACCATGTTGTAACCTAGGCAAGGAATCGATACATCAAAGTTGTTTTCATGCATAGTATCATTGGTGTCAACAAAAATTTCAAGATTTCCCAAGTCACAAACAGGTGGTATAGCATGCTCACCTTCACCGAACAATTGCATGACTCCAAACTCGAGTTAACATCGCATGCATCTGCAGATTTAGAAGAGGCCTCATTCATGAAATTTGGAGCAAAGCCTAATGTTTCTGAGTCCACAGGTTCCACCATATTTTCAGCATACACATGCTCTTCTAACATATCATATTCATCATCTGAGTAGTATGCATACTCATCCCTATTAACAGTATTGGTGTTTGCAGTCAACTCATTATCCTCTAGGTGAGGTTCATATTCAACATTAGTGGATTGACTAAGGGCATACTCCCTTTCTACATTTTGTAGATGACTGAGATTCATCCTTAAGAACATGTTAAGTTTGTTTCAATTGAAGGGGAGTCTTCACTAGTGGGTATGCATGCTTCACATGGATATTCAGTACATGTTGTGCACAAGGTTCACTAGCAAAGGGAAATTCAGACATGTTGTTATATGGATGATCATGCATTGCTTTCCATTCAAGTATGGCATTGTTTTGCTCAATGAGTTTGATATTCTCCATTATTGATTGCATACATGGGTTCACTGAAGGACATCATTGCTCAACCTCCCATGGCGGTTGATGACACATGTTCACATGGTCATTAGGGTCTATGTATTGATGCTCAGGACTATGAAAATGTCCATAACAGTCCCTATAACTAGTGATATCATGGTCTGTGGGGGGTTCGTAACATGAATCATGCCCGTAAGCATGTTCTCTGATGAATTTGTTTTCATTCCCAGTTACATACCAAAATCCTGACATGATCTAGCAACTCAATTTGAACTCAAAAAGAAGCACCCATAGCCTAGCACACATCAAGCATGTTAACAAACACACAGTTAATCAATTTTCAGCACAGATAGCCAAAAAATGATATACCAATAAAACACCAGAGCTTAGGGTTCAAGCACACAGGAGTGCTTGTTGTTGTTGTTGCTTAAGAGAGACACAGCACTGGCAGTGCTGATGCGAGGTAATGTGCAGAGCACATGAGAGTTCAAGATTTCAGCAGGTGATCATGGCTCAACATTTTCAGCAGGTCAACATGCTATTCAAGGCTTCACTAATCATGTGCAAAGATGCAGGGTAGATGCAACAGATGAACAGATGAACAATTTAAGCACTCTTCAACAGTTTTGACATGCCACAGAGTGTCAACTGGGTTGGTTGACTTCAAATTTCAGAGATCATGCACAAGTTCCAGATATTCACAGGGTTTTGTGATCACAGCAAGAAGATGGTCTCTCAGGTGAGCATGGAATTTCATTCAAAGCATCAAAGGTTCATCATGTCGGCTACAATTTAGATATGCAACTTCACGGATGTAGTAGATTAGCTATAAACTACTCGGACAATTAACTCTCAAGACTCTTACACATTCTTGACATGAAACAGATGCACAAATTTGGTATCAACAGTTTAGTTGATGTCAACGAGGTCGATTGACCTCAATGTTCACAGATGTTTGCACAAAAATTGCGGGGCGAGATGGGTTGTGGTGGTCACAGGTGAAGATAGCAAAAGCAATCTTGGCGTAATATAGCTCACATAAGGTCTCACACAAGGTAAAGCATGCATAAGGGCACAGGGCATGTGGCATCAACTCACCCGATTGATGTCAATGATCCCGAGTTGATATCAACTTCCTCGGTTGACTTCAACTTGGGCTTGTAGCTAACTTGGCTATTCGAGTTGCAGCTCACACTCAACAGCTACAGGGGCTGGAGTTAGGCACAGGCCTTGTCGAGGCCAAGGGATTACAGCACAGAACACACAAACACAGGTTCAGATGGCAACAATTTTAATCAAATGTCACAGACTCAAGCAAAAATTCCAGGTATTGCAGGGTTGAACAATGCTCAGCAAGGTGACTGGCTTATCATGCAAAGGTACCAGGGTTGATGGTTTATCAGGTGAATAAGGCTTAGCATTCGACACAAGTTATCGCAGGTCTGGCTAACCTTAGTGTTCGCAGAGCATGCTCAAGTATGTTATTCGAATAGCGCATCAACGTGCACACAGATATCAAATCTCAGCAAACATTCAATCAATTATCAGCAGTTCAGAGATTGAGATGTCATAGGATTATGTCAGATGTCACAGGATTATGCCAATAGAGATATCCTAGTTCAGTGAGAGATATTTTGTAGTTACGACAACTATTCAGGGCAGAATTAGAATTTGAGAATACAATACCGCCAGTATAGAACTGGGTTTAGGCACGATAAGTCTTTGCTCCTTTTTATGCTTTTCCTTGCCTTGGCTTTCAATGACTTTGCAAGTACCCGTGAGCTCAAAGGAGAGTTTTAGTTCTAGGAGTAGGAAGGTAAAGCAAAGACAGGGAATACCAATATGGATTTTAAACAAGCGAGAAGATTCCATGACATGAAGGGTGATATGAATGGTTATTTGGACCGATAGGATGAAGAGTTACAACTAACACTAAGATGCAGGAGTTACTATAAATTTAGAAAGCTATAAAATGCAAAAAGAGAAATATGGACTAACTAAGCTACCAAGCTACAGGTTGTAAGGACCAATGGACTAAACAAACTTCAGAGCACAGTAAAGTTAAAAACTACAGATTATAGATGCAAATTACTTTAAAGTAAAGATGCAGGTGAGAAAGGAATGACAAAGGTTACAGCTAACACTAAAGAGCTAAGATGAAATTTATATGATCGATGGACTAGCTAAGCTCTGATTACAATGACAAGTGGTTTTAAAGAGATTAAAATGCAAAATATAAAACAAAGTGATTATGCTAAGTTATACCAAAGTACCAAAGTTCTGAGATGCTATTAAGTGACAAAGATGAGATGCAAATATGTGGTAGAAAAGTGGATTACCTGCAGCTAGGACTAAGAGTTACAACTACTATATACAGCCTACAGATGCAGTTTACATGAATGCAAGCTAATGCAAGTGAAAGAGAATTCAAAAGTATAGCTACAGCTACAGATGAGAACTACAAGCTTGAGATGGCATCGGCTACACTAAGTTACACTACATGGCGGTGATGCGAGAGATGCAGTGGCTTAACAAAAAGAGATGAAAGAATGCGGTTCAAGTAGCACCTATCACTACACAGATTGATTAGTTACGAGATGATGGTTTTAGCAATTAATCACGGGGATTTTGCAATGCGGTGAGTAGTGACGGCTCAAGCCGAGGCTAGATGCTAAGTGAGATAGTGAGTGCAATGAACAGATGCAACTATGATCCTACACCAAGGGTTGTGGGCTAAGTTCGAGAGAGAATGATGCCAATATGCAGGAATGTAAAACCAACAATGAAGCTAAACAAAGAAGGTATTAACACATATATACAAAATTAATCGAAACCAAGTAGAGTTAGCAAATGATCAACGCAAAGACACTACCAAATCCCCGGCAACGGCGCCAAAAACTTGGTAGGCTGTTAAGAGTGTCTCGCCTATGTGTTAAACTGCAAGTGCACAGTGCCTATTGGAGGCAGGGCAAGTACAGGTCGAATCCACAGGGAGATGGAGTGTGTGTAAAGTTGATCTAAGGGCTTTACTAAACTGATTTCCTAGAGAGGTGATACAAATATGAGCTGTTGGGTGTCGATACGACTAGTTGGTTGTTGTGACTCTAATTTAAGGTAACAAGTAGATTGTAAGAAATTTAGAGAACACTAGGGTAGTTGATTCCACCACCTGACCCTATGCTAAGGCAATTCAACTAAGGTTGTGTTCTTGTATCTTCCCAAGGAAGATTCTAAAGAATGATGTATCAACTAATTTTACTAATTCCCCTAGTATCAACTGTCTTCTTACAAAGACAGATTGATCACAAAGTTCCTTGGTCAAGTAGCTAAGCATCATTCCTAACATATTAAGCACAAATCTTCTTCCATGGAAGTCTCGGATGAAAAATTTATTAACCACTTTATCTAATTCTCCCTAGTATTACTGTCTTCTTACAAAGATTTGACCCAATCACAGGATAATTTGATCAATTAGATAACTATACTCCTATCTCAATTGCTAAAGAACAACAACAACATGAATATGAATTACTCAACATATTATCAAGGGTTTCAACAACACCCTAGTAAAATAAATTAGAACATAACCAAATGAGTTAAAACACAAATTAAACTAAAGTTGGTGCACCGGCTAATCCAGGCATGCCCCTTTACAATCACTTGCTCATCCTCTATTTATACATGCAACTCTTAACTCTCTTCAAATTGGAAATTAAACGAGGAGACCCTCTCACCCAAAATCGCCGAATCGGTTGTCGGCTCGTGAATTCGGGCCTGCTCCATTACTTTGATTTCCCCCAATTTGTGAAACCCTAACCCTAACTCTTTCTATCTCGAACTTAGCTTCTAGGGTGAAGAAGCTATGAAAGAGATATAGGGAGACTAGGAGGTGATGAAGGTGGTTGTACTTGGTGCGGTTTGTGGTGGTTGTGGTGTCGGGGAAGGAAATGGTGGCGGTGGTGTGGTGTTGTCGGGAAAGAAGAGATATGGGAGCTCTGCAAGTTCTGTCGGGAGAGAAAGAGAGAAATGAAGGTGAGGTTGGGGTTTGGTCGATGGGTAGGGGTATAGGTGGTTTTGGTGTGGAGCGGGAGCAGCGAGAAATGATGTGTAGGGTGGAGCGAGCGTTGGATGTCAAGAGCGAGATCTCACGGCTCAGATACGTTAGGCTTTGGATCCGGGTTGTGGACCGGTCTTGACTGCTCAAGCCCATGTCTTGTAAATGGGTTGCTACTTGTTGGGTTGCAACCGATGCGCACGCGGCTTTGGCTTTGGCTCCATAGACGCTCGTCTCCAATTCTTTGCTCTTTTGGCTCCTTAATTTCTCCGAGCTTTATTTACTACCTAAAAACACAAAATTAATTAGTACAAATATTTATTCTTGAAAACAAAGAAAATACGAGAACTGGGATAATATCCGATTTTCGAGCACAAAAGATGAGTTAAATGTCAATAAATAGATGTAGAAATATGCAATATTTGGCACTCATCAATAAGCGCAGCAACAAACAAGATCACATCCTTGCAGATTACTTTGAAGCGATGACACAAAGAATTTGCATCTCAATTATTGAGGTTCAATGTTTCTTCTTGAAATCTCTGAAATATGTTCTGCCATACAGTAAGTTGTTGTTGTGCACCATTGGCCATATATCTTGTGTAACAAGAACTTAATTCCTGCAAATGGATTCATCTTCAGCTAAGCTAAATCTGTGACCTCGAACTGACATATTGGATTTGTGGAGTGAAAGAATGAAGATTGAAGAAATGGTGTGAGTTGAAATGAAATTGGTTATTGTATTTATAGGATGATGAATTGATGACCGTTGGATGAGATGTTCTGGGCAACTGAAACCACTAGCGGTCGACTCTTGACCGGTCGATATAGATTACACCGAGCGGAATGGTTTAATCAGCAGAAATGTATCGATTATGGAGAGACGTTTAGTCCAGTGATTAAACCTTATACAATCAGTGTTGTGCTCACTATTTTTTAACATATAACTGGCTAGTGTGCCAACTTGATATTTAAAATGCTTTCTTAAATGGATTTCGTAATGAAGAGGTATACATCAAGCTCTTATATCATGGTACCAACCTTTACTTGCAAAAATTGGGGTTTTCCATATCTAAAGCCGATACATCTTTATTCATTAGGCGCTCGTTAGAAGGTATCACTTATCTTTTTAGTTTACGTAGACTATGTTATTCTTACAGATTCTATGTTACCTTGTTTGCAGTCACTTATTTCAAATTTACAACATGAGTTCGCTTTGAAAGACATGGGTCAATTGTCATTTTTTCTTGGCGTTGAAGCTACTTGGACCTCAACAAGATTTTTTTGTATCTCAAAGGCGTAATATTGATGACCTCCTTAGTCGTGCTAATATGCAAGGTGTTAAACCAGTGTCGACTCTACTTACCACTTCAACTAATCTTCACCCCACAAGTGGTTCTACTCTCACTGATCCTTCGTATTATCGTAGTTTGGTGGGTGATTTACAGTATCTCCTTCTCACAAGACCTGAAGTTTCATTTGTTGTTAATAAAGTATGTCAATATATGCATGCTCCGACCACTACGTATCGTCTCTTTCTTAAACGTATCTTACATTATGTGTAGCAAACATCACCTTACGATATTTATCTTAAACCTTGTCCCATCCTTAAATATTAATTTCTCGGCATATACGGATGTTGGGCGGGTGACCCAACGGATCGTCGTTTTACAAGTGGGTATTGCATGCATCTTTCTTGGCCACAACATTATATCTTGGGGTGCTAGAAAGCAAAAGAACGTTTCCAAATCCAGCACTGAATCTGAATATCGTGGTTTGGCCACTGCTACTTCTGAACTTATGTAGGCGTAATCTCATCCACATGAGCTACGAGTTCCTATTCGCACTCCTATAGTCTTATGGTGTGACAATTTGAGAGCTACATATCTCACTATGAGTTTTATTTTGCGAGCACAAAGCATATCAAAACTGATTACCATTTCGTTCGAGAACGTGTTCAAAAAGGCTTGTTAACTGTGCATTTTGTCAGCTCTAATGATCAACTTGCTGATATCTTCACTAAAGCTCTCGCTAAAGATCGTTTTCTTTCACTTCGTTCCAAGCTGACTTTCTGTGACCATCTCATAGAACGCGGGGGGAGTATTAGAGCATGTCAAACATCCCTCTATATACAGTCTGTAAACACCTTGTATTTGAGTTTCCTCGTGTCACTTTATTCTGTTTCTGTATTTAAGTTATACTCAGTTATGGTCATCTTGTACAACAGCCTGTAACCCGAATAATCATCTATAAATACAATTGTTTGTAGGTTTCTTCTCATCGATTAAGATACCCATAATATCCAAGTCTCAACTGAGAGCTAGAACCCTCTTTGAGATTTCAAGTGCTCTTGGAGTCTCGATGAAGGTGGATGACGCAACTTTGAAAAAACAGTTTGGTCACTTTGGTAGAGTTTTACTAGAGATTGATCTTGCTGAACATCTTCATGAAGACATTCTAGTTGAAAGAGATGGTCTCTGTTAGTATGAGAAGGTGTCGTTGTTCTGTACTTTTTGTAAATCAGTTAGGCATGGTCTTAGGGAAGCAGGAGACTTTCTACTAATGTTACACCATCTATGATGTTAAAAAGAAAAATCAAACACAAAAGATACCAAAATCAAAGGGAAGAAAGTGAATCTGCAATATGTGCCCAATAAGCAAGATCTGAACAAGGGGAAAGTAAATTCGTAGTATGTCATGGTTACGATGTGACCCCTCTTTATCTATCAACACGTATTCAAAATTAGTTTTCAAACTAAAAAAACTTCATACTATTTCACATATAAAATACAAAATTAGATTTTTCCTAAAAAGTAGCCCCCTCTAAATCCCCTGGAAAAAGAAAAAAAACAGTTACCGATACGTGTTAATAAACTAATAAGGGACGCATACTTCAAGTATGTGGCTCGACCACATCGTAGTTACACCCTGCAAAACATGCTAAAGAACTATTCAAGGGAAGCACGAATTTAAATGAAAAACCATCTGGTACTCCTAAAACTACTACTGAAGTAGTTGTTATTGGTGGCATTGTTGAGGAAGTATAGATGAATGCATATAGGTCAACTTTTCCTCAAACTGATTTATGGAATGACAAAATTAGTGCTTCTGAGCTTTCCTTGGTCGATCAACTCGCATTAACATATTCTAACAGTAATGTGATTGAAGAATCATCTAATGATGTAGTAAATGAGCAAATAGATACCGAGGCATCTAATGATGTTTTAACATCTGCAGTTAACTTCGGTGCTTCTAATGATGTGAGTCCTGGTTATTTAAAAGGAACTCGATGGTCAGATTTTTCTGAGGAGGAAGATGATATTTACTTACAAAGAGGAAGCAACGAACAACTAATGAATCTCAGAAGAAATTAGACATACCTGCTATTTCACATAATAGATTTAGTATGTTAGCCATGTATAGGATAAAAATGAATATGATGATTATCAAGCATGTTCATCATCTTATGTATGGGAGAACATGATAATAGAAGATACTCCGGATAAAGCGACATTAAGTTCTTCCACATCTTATGGTTTTCAGTTTGTCTTGCGTGGTTCTAAAAAGAAAAATGCACCAAAACATGAAATCTATTTGAAACCTCCAAAAAGGAACTTTCGGATGAAACGCTTTGGATAAGCTTATAGAAGTCTTCTTTCGTTTTTCAGATCTATTTTTCTATCCTTTTTTTTATTTTTCATTTCTGCTTCTTTCTTCTAGAGGTTCTGAGTTCATGTCCCATCATGTTTTTATTTTATTTTTATTTTTTTTCCTTCTTTAATAAATTCTTTAGGTAAAAAAAAACATATATACCTGGTGTATAGGACAACATCAAGAAATAAAAATCAACAACATTAAATGTAAAATGACCAAAAAGAAAATAACTGAGCCAATTATTATACCTGGTGTTTTTAGGGGCCAACAATAAAACAAAAAAGGTCACCCGAACGTAATTGTAGCCAGCCCTTATCTCGCGTAATTCGTAATGGCCAAATTGCCCTTACATAATCGGGAGATAATGTACTATTTTTATCCTCCGAATGCATTCGATAGAAAAAAAACAAAACATGCATCCGAATGTATGGGGTGCAGTATTTATAGTTTGTGTTGGATTATGTCGTTTTTAAGGTTTGGATCAGATTTTAAGTTCTTAAATCACGTTATGGTTTGTGAATGGTTTGTTTGATGGATTATGAATGGTTAGTTTTATGGATTATGAATGGTGTATGAATTTAACAATGGTTTCTGAATTTTGAAGCACAATCGGGAGATTTATTAAACTAAATATCTTCCGAATGTGGAAAATAATATAATCGGGAGACATAAAATTGAAACTATTACCGAATATAGTAGTTGAGCATTTCAAAATTCCAAGGATTATGGTCGTTCCAAAATGCCAAAACCTAAGGATTTTGGCAGGTTTGGATTGTTGAGCCACTCTACATTCAGAAGTTTATGTAACTACATTTACTTCCGATTATGTGAAGTTCAAAACCAGAAAAATCTCCATTTTTCCCAAATTCTGATTTTTGGGCCATCAAATGACTTATCCTCCGAATATGACAAGTTCAAAACCAACCACGCCATGGCTCTAGGTGGTTCCAAAGGCCATTATAGAAGGTTAGCCAACCTACATTCGGAGGTTTTGGTTTTTAAATTTACTTCCGATTATGGTAGTACCAAAGTTCGAAAATTTTAGGATTTTGGCAAAATCTAATTTTAGGGCCAATACACATTCGGAAGTTATATTTACTACCGATTATGGTAGTGCTAAAATTCGAAAATTGAGTATATTCGGAGGTTAAAGTAACACACTTTACTACCGATTATGGTAGTACCAAAGTTCGAAAATTTTAGGATTTTGGCAAAATCTCATTTTGGGGTCAATATACATTCGGAAGTTAAATTTACTACCGAATGTATGTTGCCTAACCTTCTAAAATGGCCCTTGGAATCACCTAGAGCCATGGCATGGTAGGTTCTGCCGCAGTAATATTCGGAAGATATGTTATTTGAATAAACTCCCGAATATACGGTGGCCCAAAAATCATAATTTTGGAAAAACAGAGATTTTTCAAATTTTGAACTTGTAATAATCGGAAGTTAACCTATAATTCTATCTCCCGAATACTGTCGATGTTCTTGAGAAATGAAGAACACGTTCGGGAGTTTAAAATCATTAATATCTCCCGAATCTGGGAAAAAACAGAAAAATCCTAGAAAAAGAAATGAAACAAAATTCATTCAAATACCGCACCCATTACATTCGGACGCATGCTTCTTATTTTGTCTAGAATGCATTCGGAGGATAAAAATAATATATTATCTACCGATTATGTAAGGGCAATTTGCCATTAAGAAATATGCGAGATAAAGGGTAACTCACTTTAGGTTTGGGTGACCCTATTTTATTTTATTGTTGACCCTTTTGAGTGGCCCCTAAAAATGCCATGTTATTATAGTAGAAGTGGAGTGGAAACTAGTCTAGTCTATAAAAACTTGTTGTGTCCACTTTCACATCCCATTTGTTCTGTAATTTGAAATTAAAAGCTTCTCCCAATGAATACTACAATCTCAACTCCAATCTTTCATCTTCTTCTGAAGAACGTTCTAGTAATCTTCGTCACGCTCGAGATGTGTAATCGTACCACTAGTGCGGAAAATCCCCAGGAGAGAGATCATAGTCGAGCCATATTTGTTTTTGGAGATTCCTTGGTTGATGTTGGTAACAATAACTACATTCCTCTTACAGTTGGGAAAAGTAACTACTTCCCTTATGGAATGGATTTTCCTGGCGTCATATCTCCTACCGGACGTTTTACCAATGGAAGAACAGTTGTTGACATCATAGGTAACTAACTAATTAGTTAAGATTATTTTGTTATTTTTCCGGGTTTGTATTGAAAATGAATTTGATTAAGTGATCATCGAGCTAATTGAGCAGGAGAAGAGTTGGGTTTAAAACATTACATTCCTCCTTATCTGGCTCCAACAACAGTTGGGGACGTCGTTCTTCGTGGAGTCAATTATGCATCTGGTGGTGCTGGAATTCTTAATGATACAGGCGCTTTCTTGGTACGTAATTTAACTTCAAGTCTTCAACCACCGACTCTTTGATACGCATTAATGTAATCTAATGTAATCATTTTAGAGGTAATTGGTACTTGAGCAGTATTTGCTTATGCCTATAGGGTGGCCGAATCAACATGGATGCACAGCTCGATAACTTTGCTAATACAAGGAACTATATAATCTCGAGTGCTAATGTTGGGGATTCTATGACCTCGGTTAATTCTTCTTCAAAAGCACTTTTAGGGAGAGCTCTTTTCGTTGTGGTAATGGGTTCAAATGATTTCATTGGCAACTATTTCTCTCCGGTTCCCTTTTTACCTACGCAAAAATCAATGCCTCTAGAAGTGTTTGTTGAGTCATTGATCTCAAGATTCAGTTTGCAACTAACAGTAAGATGAATTAGTCCTTTTCGATATACACATATGTAGTGCCACCTAATGTCTAATGAATTTGTTTTCGTGGTCATGTAGAGATTGTATGAAATGGGTGCAAGAAAGATTGCTGTTGCAAATGTCGGACCTGTTGGTTGCACCCCATTAGAAGGAGCTTTGAATCCATCGTATAGGAAGGGTGATTCTTGCATCAGTTTCATTGATAATGCGGTGATTTTATTTAACAAGAAATTAAAGAGCCTACTCCTGGATTTGAACTCAAATCTAGTCGGATCCAAATTTTTACATGCTGATGTCTACAGCATTTTATCTCATCTTATCAGTAACTATCAATCTTACGGTATGTGCAATTGATGATTAGCGTCCGTAACTACTTGATTATAGAGATAAAACAATAACATTTATGTCTGTCTTTTTTTTAACTAGGTTTTGAGAATTACAGTTCTTCATGTTGTAAAATACTTCCAAGAGCTTTTCAAGGTTTGTTACCGTGCAGTCCGACATCAATAGTTTGTAGTAACCGGTCCAAGTATGTGTTTTGGGATATGGCTCATCCAACTGATGCGACTAATGTGATTATTGCAAAGAAGCTGCTCTATGGCGATTCCAAAGCCATATATCCAATGAATATTCGGCAACTCTACTACGCATGAGCAATGAGCCGCTGCTCTCAACAATTATCATAGTGTCAAATCACCATTTTTTGTTGCTAAGAGCTCTTAGGCTCATCTTTAGTTTGATGTGTATGTAATGATTTGTTTTCAGTGGTTTGGTTTGTCATCATTCGTAATAGTTATTACATTAAAAGCAAACCGTGAATGAGTTGCCATTTTGGACTCCTGCAGGGCCATAACTCTATCCTGTCAAGACTAGCCTAAACTGTGATTACAAATTTGAAATTTGAAATTGAATTGAACTGAATACACTGCATTACCAGAATTGCCAATTTGAAATGAAAACACTTCTATTTTTTCTCACTGTTCAGATGATCAAAATGGAAAGAAACTGAATAATGCATGTTATCTTCATTGCATTATTATCCTAGGTTGGTGCATGAACAGTAATTTAAAATAATTCAATGCACCATTTATCTTGCCAACTACTACTTTGTTTTCAAGCATCAAAGTTCAATCCATTAAGGCGTTGGTGCTATGCTAATTTTGAACTAGTTCATTAAATGAGCAAGAATACTCTTGTGCAATGAAAATCACCTTTGTCTATCCACCTGACCTATTAGAAATTTGTTGATGGGCTTGGTGTGCAACTCTTTTCTAATACCCAGCGTCATGTGAGTACAAATGTTAAAGTTGTTGGTGATGATCTAACTTTGACACGAGCATCAAACTTGCTAGCATAAAATTCTTTATCAATCAATTTCTATTTAATTTTTGCAATTTTGATACAGTTATTTTTTAATTTCTTATTTATTTGGGAGGTATATGCATGTGATCCCAATTATCATTTTGTATTTTCAATCAACAATGCTCAATAATGGAGCTTGTAAGTTATAACCACATTTTCAAAGCTAGTGCTTTTCTTAGACATAATGAGCCAAATCTTATCAGCTTATCTCATTACTGATAATGAAGTTGCATCAGCACATGAATCAAGTGAGCTTTTAATTACATTCCTTAATAAGAAGTTAGAATCTTACGGCCATGCCTAGGGATGGCAATGGGGGCGGAGTATGGGCGGGGACTTGAATCCCATCCCTACCCCGTTCAAAAACCAAAACCCATCCCTACCCGTTCCCCATAAGAATGGGGCGGGGACGGAGTATGGGAAATCCCGTAGGGATGGGTTTCCATGAGTTACCATAACATTATAATAAATATTTAAAATTTTGTAAATAATAATAATTTAAAAAATAATTATAATGGTTCAAACAATGATACTAACCTAAAAAGCTAAGTGCATTTTAAAATTTTTAGTTTATAATAACCAACTATGGTGAAAAATAAAGGAAACAATTGATCCACAATTAAGTATTATGGTTACTTATACTTCTTAGTTCCTCGTTATTAACCATCTTCCTCCATGCTAATCATCTCATCATGATCTTCTTCGTTATCTTCCAAAGAAGTTCCTCCATCGGATATAATAGGTTATAGTATGGGCGGGTATGGGGTGGGGACCTTGAATCCATCCCCACCCCATCCTCGCATCACTACTTTCGGGTATTCCCGTACCCGCCCGTTCCCCGTTTATACGGGTAAAACCTAACCCATAGGGGCGGATCCCCACTAGGAATGGGTTTGGGTGGGGCAAATTGCCATCCCTAGCCATGCCCATGAAGTTGCAAGCTCAACAAGCATTTCTACACTTATCTTTGCACAAAGTTGGTTCCCTTGCAATTTAGAAACTCTAGAATAGATTTAGTAACAACCAATAATGATATGGAACTATATAACGAATCTATGAAACTGAGTTTTATATTACACATTTGAACTTTGAAGTTATGGGTGGCAACACCAACACGTACTCGTATAGTTATCCATGTTTTCTTCTTAAGATTCATATCTTTGTGCTTATTAAGATTTGTTTAGCCTATAATAATAAGGGTATTTACAAAAATGATCACACTTTACTATTCCGGTTCACAAAATGATCCCACTGTTACGAACTATTAGCAAAGTGGTCACTCAGCCGTTTACTGCAAGGTTATGTCACGTGTCAGGCGTTTCGGGATGTTAACTGAAATGCTTACTGCCTAGCAAATGTCATTTGCACGTGTGGGATCG